>SKCR01017669.1:0-64249 GCA_019454045.1 Zanthoxylum bungeanum
CCCAATTAATTAAATTACAAAATTCCAAATTTCACAATTAAATTAATCTAAGTGTATAGCCATGATTAATTAACCAAATTAACATTTCCAAAATACCAATTTATTTAATTAATCATGCTTATTATCATCAACTTATGTCCAACACAATTGAATCAAAAAATCAATCATTTTCCATGCGAGTAAGTCACGGCAATTAGGGGATTTTATTGTCCGATTCCGAATTCAATCCAATTAAATCCTAAATCAATAATTCCCAAATGATTTCAACTCATCCAATGATCAAAAACAAAAATCACCATGACATTTAGGGTAGTCTAACTTTCGGCCAACCCTATGATTTGGGGAAAAATTGATCCAATCCAATTTTCATCAAATTGACCATGCATAACACTATGTTATCATCATTCAAGCATATTTAAACAATCAATTTCATCCAAACATGCTAAAATCAAATTTACCCAATTTTACCCTAATTCCAATTTCATGCTTAAACAAGGCTCAAGATACCATTGTTGGGTTTCTAGGTTAGTCCCAAGATCATTAAGCATAGAAATAATGTGTGAATAATCATAAGAAGTATGGCGGAATCATACTTACAAAGATCGGCTTTGAGATGCGACGAACAAAAACTTTTGCTACTTCATGGAAGTTCTCGGCAATGGCTCCTCATTGTGCTCCATTTGTGTTCTTCAAGCTCCAAGCTTAGTGTGTGGATTCCATGCCCATGGGTGGGTTTCCCTATCACCTTTGTATGACTCCTAATGTGTGCTAGCACCTTGGAAATTTTGCCACAAAATTCCCTTGCACTTCTTGTTGTTCTCGGCAAATACAGAATTTTGGAGAGGAGAAATGGCCCAAGGCCGTGAGTGTGAGGGAGAGAGTGAGTAGTATTGTGTTGGTTTTTGGTTGTGTATCTAATACAGTAAATAAAAAGTCAAATACCAAAAATTAATTAAATGGCAAATGCCTTTCAACCATCACAATTGACTGTTTCACATTCAAGCATCATCCAACAACTTCCATCACAATAAAGTGATAAAGTTGACTAGTGATGTGACGCTTCATGTGACTTGTGGGCCTCACTTGATTCGAAATGCGAGTGGGCCCGCAAACACTCCCGGGCTCGGGTTCGCTAATTCCGAATTAACGAATTTTCCGTTGCGACGTAATTAAATCAAATTTAATTAAGTAATTATACCTAGCAAAATTACTATTCACGTCGCTAATGAATTAATTCTAAATTAACTCGTTCGCCCGAATTAAAATCTAATTTTAATTCCGCGTCGAAATCTAATTTTGTATAATATATCGAATATATTATTTTATCGATTAATTCCAAATTAATCGTTCTTTCTCTTTAAATAATATTTTATCCCAGATAAAATATCTCTGTAATTAATCCTAGATTAATTTTCTCTCTCTTATAATTAATCCCAGATTAATAAAGTGCGAGTCATACGTCATCGGTGAATCTTCGGGAAGCGATCCATGATATCCCCGGATATGTTGGCAGTAAATCCTGTCGTCGGACTATCCGAACACGTACGTACCTAATACTACGTTTTTACCGATTTACAAGACATGGTTGGCTTCTAGCAAAGCACCGTGCCTACCCAATTCTCCAGAAATATTCTTAAAGGAATATGTAATCTTTATCAGGCGTAGTATACGTAGTATTGCATATTACGATCCAACATCTGATGTCACGTGCTAGGTCTGGGGCTGGAATTGTGTCTGCCCCGTACGAAGCACATATCGGATCTCTGGTAACTAGTCTCTATATTCGGATAAACATGACCTAGTCATAATATCCCGATAGTTGCAGCATAAAAGAGAACCAGTTACGTATCCTACATGATCATCATCTCCACTATGACTGGAGTGGTACTTCCATCTTGACATCACACCCAATACACTACGATTCTCAATATACCAAGAAGAGGCGTACACAGAACCTGTTAAAGCCCTGGACGACCAAAACCAAAGTATATTGATTACCGCAAGTATTAGCGGTGTAAGTCTCAGGTTAAGACCAAATACACCTACCCTGATTCGGACTTCCATAGACACATAATCATACTACCAATGGAATTTCGAGGGGTCTATCCAGAGAGAAGCTGTTTCCGTACCATCGGTAAACATAACCTCCTATTACACTTGCATGAGTATCCTATACCCAAATATATGAGAACTATGACGTTATGCTACCACAACGCCCACAAGTGTAATACTAGTCTATTCCGCATTATTGATGTCCAATCTTGATAATACTACGACTAGGGATATTTAATGATTAAACCTTCGTGGATTGATACTGTTTCATATCATCTCAATCCGGAACTAATCATAAGGAACTTTTATCATTTATATATCTTGGTAATCTAATTACAAATGATAAAAGAGCAATTTCCTTTGTCACATAGTTAATTTGTACAACAATACCATGATCTGTACAAATAATGATGTTATGGGTCATAATTGTCCAACATATTTGACTCTGAATGGACTCATACTCTTTCCGACTTGAACTGATGGACTTCATACCCTAGTGACTGCAACAGTATCCGTCCTCCCGATCTCGTCCTTCGAGAATACCTGTAAAAACAGAAAACTAGGGGTGGGGGGTAAGATCGTTGTACGATCTAAGTGAGTGGACGAAAAACTAAAATACTATTATAAAAATATTTGGTTCTGAAACCAAAATTCAAGAATAGCTTAATACTAAAAACTCTTTTCTTGTCTAAAATCTCTGGGTTTCTTTCTGAAAAACTTATCTTACTGAGGGTTTCTTACAAAACCTTTTTTTTCTGAAAAACTTTCCTTTCTAAAAAAACCTCTCTGAAATCTGTTCTGATAACTTTTCTAATGCTCATGTTTCTGAAAACTATTTCTGAAAACTAATCTTTGTTTCTTAAAACTGTCTTTGAAAAACCTAACCTATGGGGGCGTTACCTATCACCGTCCCCCCATACGCCTAACTACAGCCAGGAGAACAAATACATGACCTTGGGGTGTTACGTATCGTTGTCCCTCAAAGCATGCCACTCTTGTCCCTGAAATCGGTGGTCTTAGGGCATTACGTATCGCCGTCCCCCAAGCCACTGAACTAGAACTGGGGGTGCTGATCTATGCTACCCTCCAAGCTTTGAAACTATGATCTAGGGGCATCTGTCATCCCTAATCCTGAACTATGATCTGGGGGCATTACCTATCGTCGTCCCCTCAGTCCTCTAAATGTGCACATGTGCTATCCGTCAATTCCATAACTGAGTAAAGGTACATACTGAGGTGGCTTTTTACCCCATGCCTCGAAAACATAAATCTCATGTTTGAAAACATTTATATCTCAAAACTCATGTTGTAAAATAATCTTTCTGAAACAACACTGTGTAAAAAAAAACATATGTAATAAAATTCTATCTAACGCCCTAAATGTTTTAAAAAGTATGTCTGAATTCAAAACTTGATAAATAAAACAAGTTTGAGAAGAGAGGTCAACTCACTGATTTTGGAATTTGGATGGCACTGATTCCCCTCATCGAAGAAGATCGTAGTTCATGTGGATAATCTATGATCGGAAACTTCATTAGCATATACGTTGTAAAATGAACATCAAAACTTAGCTAAGCTTAATGATGCATCAACATGTTTTATCTATAAAGCTTATTGTGCTTATATCTCGATGTAAGGTATGCATACGAACTGCTACGGGACCTATAAGGCGGCCTCAAACATGCTAGAATAGAACTGGGATGGTTTAAAATTGATTGGGGAAATATTTTGGTCACGGGTCGCGACGTAAATTATCCAGAGATGTGTCCAAACTTTTGTCGAGCACGTCACGATGTAAGTTTCTTGCGCGTTGCGACACGTGCGAACCAGAAACAAATCTTCACAAATTACTCAGAACGCGTCGCGATGCAAGGTGATTCGCGTCGAGACGCAAGGCCAAAATTTAGGCATTCTCTTCATCTTCTCAAACTTAATTTTGGCCAACACATCCCCCAAACATCCCACACAAGCAAATATCAATAATACACATCCAAAATATCATCAACATCATTCTCAACAATAATCACATCCAAAATTCTCAAATTGGGGGTTTCCCCCCATCATCAATTTCCTATCTGTAGGCATTGCATTTTTGCATACCAACCCGATGATGAGCCTCGTAAGGAGGCACTACCTTTAAGTCGTGGAAGTCACGGAAAACGGTCGTCGGAAAGGAGAAGTCAAGAATTGACATATCATTGATTTTAATTCGTTGAATTCGCTCGGAGTTCGCTTGTTGAATCTTCATTTCGAGGTATATCATTGGCCCGAAATCTCCGCAAACCACTCTAAGCTCACCTAAATACCAAAACCCACATCCAAAGCCCATGAAACCAAAACAAATCAAACACCAAGCCCACCAACCATGAAGCCCACGCCCAACACACAATTTCACCCCTCCATGCACTATTCAAACATGATTTACCCCTATACCAACTTACTTTACACCTTGACCTCACTTTTACCTTGACACCATCTTTCCAAGACATTAATTAGATCAACCCCACACCATTTATGCTAGTACCCCACGCCAATGACCAAATTAATTCTCTTTTTTTCATTTTCAAATCACCTTTCTTCCATTTTCAACAAAGATCACCATTATCATCACCTTTCCTTCCATTTTTCAACAAAGCAAAGTATCAAATTAATTACCCTTGGCCAACCTAATTAATGCTCACCTTAGTTGCCTATATAAACTACCATTTTCTTCACTTCCAAGACCTAGCACACATTAAGCAAACACTTAGCATTTAGAGAACACAAAATAGCCCCCTTTATTCCCTCTACAAGTCACGCCCAAAGCCATCATCCTCACTGCCTCATCCTCACGCACACTGCCTCACTGCCTACAACTCACACACATTGCTTCCAATCAGCCCATCATCTTCACGCCTGGAACACTGCCATCCTTCACTGCCTAATTCATGCCCAAAACACCCTCCATTTCAGCCCCATAATTGACCCCAAACTGCCCCATTATAGACCTGAATCTCACGCCCAAAACACCCTTCGACCAGCCCCTGGAACCAACGTACAAACTGCCCAATTTAGCTCCCACATTCTGCCCAGTTCAGCGCCCCATTAAGCCCTCATTCAAAGCCATTTTCACGCCCCTTAAGTGCCTCTGAATCAGCCCCTCACTGCCTCTCAACTTGCTCCCCAAACTGCCTCACTTAGCCTTCGAAACACACACCTAAACTGCTTCAAATCCTCACGCATAAACTGCCTCATTTAGCCCCTGGAACTCACACCTAAATCAGCCTCATTTAGCCTCTAATATTCACGCATAAAACTGCCTTATTTAGCCCTATAACTCACGCACACACTGCCCAGTTCAGCCCTCCACATTCACGCCCAAACCATCACCAAAACAGTCCCTAATTCACTGCCAACCAGTGAGTTAAGTGTGGTGATCTGAATCGCAGCGAAACGAAGTGGAAACAGCGGATAAAATAGTGAAACAGCGAGCAAAAACGTCAAAACAACGAACCGGTGGAATCACGGTGTCTTAGCCTTTCCGACGGCCGTATAACGAACTTCCGAGAGACGACACAAAAGGTTAGACCTGAGGGCACATGATATTTATTTTCCTCGCATGATTTAGTGAATTAGAAGACATGTAATTTATTTTCTCGCATGAAATAATGACTTAGGAAACAAGTTATTTATGTCATTTTGCATGAATAATTTGTGTAGCATGTTATTTAATTTATTTTATATAAATTAGTAATTTAGAAAGTATGTAACTTACTCTGTTTATCATGAATATTAATAATTAGTGTATGATGTGATTCGGATGAGTGAAATGTGTGTTCCCTCTCGTGGTATATTGGATGGAAACCCAGACATAAATTCCATAGCCGAATCCGAATGGACGGTATTATGGTTTGCACTCGGGATACAATGCCCCGTACCACTCGAAGGATTCACATATTTCATTTCATCCAAACTTGTATTTGAGCATGATTAGGCCATTAGAATGTTGTTTTATGTTTAGCATGACTTAATTACTTTATTTCGCAATAGGAGTTTGATTTACATTATGTCTAAATCGTATTTTATTTAATATGCTTTTGTGTGATGCCGAATGTTTGTCGTAATACTTTTGAAGCATGCAAACCTAGATTTAGGCTTTATAAGAATTTAGGCTACTTTGACCAATATGTATGTTGAGTAGACTTGGTTAATATTGTACAAATCAATTCATTACAAACGACATAAGTAAGGGACCATTCCAAACCCAACGGTTTGAGGTCTTCCCTTGCGAGGGGTGAGTGCGACCTTAAATTATTTCCCGGTTCACACCGGGTGGTGACTCCTTTATTCTTCGGTTTAGTCCCCCGTGGGCTACTCCGTACTCCCAACTAGGCCCTGAGTCTAGAACAGTATGCGTCGCCCAAGTTCTGTGTTCTACAGTCTGGCGACTCCACTGGGGATAGAGAATCGGCCCCGAAATAATGTCTTTTAATGTTTGTAATTTGTGCTTTAATTAACCATATCTACAGAGGGTTAAAGGGGGTTTAATCAAAGGCATTCTTAAGGCTAGGTGATGGTTTGGTGTCTTCCTTCACTCACTACCTTTCTATAAGAAAAAGCTGTGAAGGCACCTAGATAATCATTCACCCGTAGCTCATTGTGATAGACTAATTTGGAGGACTCGTTGTTTATTCCTGACACCAAGCGATAAGAGCCTAAGAGGCTTGGGTACTTAAGAGAGCCTCGCTCCACCCTCCCTCTGGGGAATCTACAACGGGAAATCCATTTGACAGTTAGTCACATACTGTAATTCGTTGGCACGTACCGTAAGGTATAAAAAAGGTGAGCTCACTTGGTCGTTTGAACCCTTGAGTGGGGAGTCATAGTTGTGGGCAATCCTTCGTCAGTGAGAGCTTTTGTTTACACTCTTGAAACCTACATGTGAACCTTAATTGTATGACCCTTAGAAATTATTTATTTATGTTTGTGTTTAGGACCATCGTCATTTGGATTCAATTGAACCTCTTGTCAAGAGATATGAACTTGTTGGGCCATTTAAACTGGGATGAGTTCGTGTCCTTTGACAATTGGGCCAAAAACTTCTAAAATACCGATGGGCCATTTTGTGTTTAGGCCTCTTATTATTTGAAGTTGTTTAGTTATATTAAAGCAAAGTGTAAACTTGTTGGGCCTTTTCAACTGGGACAAGTTTGCACCGCGCAATAGTGTGATTGAATACTTTAAAATAATAACGGGCCAATTAGTGTAAATTATTTTATGAGCTTATTTATTCCATACATCACATGCATGTCATGCATACACGCATCATGTTAACCCTTTGTGTCTTAAAAGCCATCATAGACTCCCGTTGGGTTAGGGAAGAAGGAAGATTTGTCAAGGGACCATCAACCAGCATGAGCAAGTCAGCCAACGAGGAATCCCACCTAGATCGATTGGAGATCAAAGTAGCTGAAATTATTGAGCAATTGCAAGTTCTGACCAATGTTATGGCCAGTTTAACTGTACCCCGTATAGCCAATGACAGAAAGTTATGCAACCAGAATGAAAAGACCATTGGGGAACCTTCAAAGACCAAGCCCACCTCCCATGAGGTTGCCCCTGTTAGAGAAAGACGATTCTCCAATCTTGGTAGACCTTTGTCAGAGGTGTTTAAAGAGCTGAAAGGGCAAGGACTCCTAAATCCCTTAGAGCCTAGACCACTTCCAAACCCTGTGCCACGCTACCTTAACCTGAACCTTTACTGTTACTTCCACCAGCAAAGAAGCCATGAAACTAACAACTGTACCCGCCTTAGGCACGAGATCCAAAACCTCATTGATGCCCATAAAATACCCGACCCAGAAAAAGAACAACCCAGCACACACAGGAAACCTCTACCCACCAACATGATCAACTCTGGCCTACCTGACAGTTGTGTCCTTCAAACCCACAACTACCAAACTTCTCACATAGGGATACGGGGCAGAAGTGGTAAAAGTGAAATAAAGCAGAGGGAGGATCTTTGGGAAAACCTCTCGGACAGTGACGAAGTTGAATTGGTAGAAGAACTACTGAAATTGGAGAAGCTGCTGGTCGAAGGAAGCAAGAAGATAGGGGAAGATGAAGTTGCAAATTATGAGGATGTTTATTTCCCTGATCTTATTCAATTGTGATCCAGCATTGATTTTGTCAACTTGTTCGAACCTTTTCTTTTGATAATAAAGACAATCATTTCGCTTACTTGCATGAGCCTCCTTCGTTCAACCTGCACAATATGATTATATTTGACAAAAGCATTCAACCCTGGTACTATGATACTCGACGATGTTTAGAAAACGGAGAATCCTCAGAAGAAGTAAGCAGAAAAGACAGGGTAGTCATTCAGAAATTGGGAAACGGGGCAGTGAGACTGCCAGATTTATAGGAGAATGAGTTCACCGAGTCGATCGAAGCAAATTGAAGCTGTACTTTGCCTGAAGGAAAGAAGACTGAGCAATCACCAAGAGAATTAGCAGAAGACCTAATCCGATGGGATAGGAAGTTCATCCATGCATACACGTAACTTGCATCCCTTGTTTTGTCTTTTGTGTTTGCAGATTCAGACAAAAGAGAACCAGCAGGGGGCGACCAGAGACATGCGACGCCAAGGAGCACAACGAGGATCTAACCCATCATGAATAAGGAGGACTTTTACACTTGCATATGTACACATCACATGCATGTGTTTTATTCTGTTGTTTTGTTTGTGTTAGCAGGTTTCAAAGAAGAAAAAAAGCGAAAGCGGCAAAGGCAAGCCAACCAGAAGCATCAACAATGTTATCAGTTTCAAAAATGAATCGGTATTAGTTTCGGGAAGAAATCCTAGGGTTGAGGCCCATCAGTGTCGGGAATGGATTCTAGGGGGTGAAGCCCATTTTTCAGCAGTTGAAAGGAAGAATTCCATGGAGAGAAGTCTTTGATAGTTAGACATATGTCTGGTGATGACATTGTTTGCTGTAGGGAGAAACCTTAGAAATAAGAAGTACTAGATGTGCTCTCATCCGGGATTCTGAATGGATTGATCTCGGCTAGACTCATGAGCACTGGATAACGGGATCTCAACAGTAGAAGCATGAGTAGTTGGTGAGATGACTAGTTGAAGAGATGATGGATCAATGAATGACCGTTTGCCTAGATGTCCACCCTGGTTTACTTATGCTACTATATATGATATGGTTGGAAAAAAAGAAAAAGTCTCTGCAATGAAAAGAAAAAGAAAAATAGACCGCCTATAACTGATAAGCGTGAAACTACCCATGGGCGAGTATTAGGACCACCATGAGGAGAAATGCTACCTTAAAGGGTAAGTGTGTAAAAGAAAAAAAAAAGAAAAAAAAAAGAAAGTTCAAAATGAAAAGAAAGAGACAATAAAAAAAGAAGAAGACCATATCATGTTGAGTATGACGAAGTAATCACAAAGTGTGATTAAGACATCTAGGTTGGTTAGACCCACTGATCCAATTCTCCGAGACAAAATCATCGAGTTGGCTTAATTAAGGAATAAGATGTGAAAGAGCCTTGGCACACACACACTAGGAGTCTAGTTCAGATCACATATTCAGATGATCGGAGTTGAGCGTATCGAGTACTTTGAAGATTCTATGGCTTCAACGTGAAGCACCCGTTGAGGACGGAAATATATCTAGCTATTAAGATTATCTCGTAAGAGGAAATGTAATATGCTGAAAGGAATCATTGGTATCAATATCAGTTTTGCCCGATATGGCACTCTGGGGGCGAGCCCCGCATCAGATTCAGAATTTGGAATGAATCCAGGAAATGAATCTCTCAGAATTTGGAATGAATCCATGGAATAAATCTCTCAGAATTTGGAATGAATCCAGGGAATGAATCTCTCAGAATTTGGAATGAATCCAGGGAATGAATCTCTCAGATTTTAGAATGAATCCAGGAATGAATCCCAGGGTCGAGGCCCAAGTCAGCAGAATTTTGGAATGATACCAGGAATGAATCCCAGGGTCGAGGCCCACGTCAGCAGAATT
Source organism: Zanthoxylum bungeanum (assembly GCA_019454045.1). NCBI lineage: Eukaryota > Viridiplantae > Streptophyta > Magnoliopsida > Sapindales > Rutaceae > Zanthoxylum > Zanthoxylum bungeanum. The sequence goes on from SKCR01017669.1 coordinate 10,074, forward strand.
TTGGAATGAATCCAGGAATGAATCCCAAGGTCGAGGCCCATATCAGCAGAGTTTTGGAATGAATCCAGGAATGAATCCCAGGGCTGAGGTCCAAACCGTCAGAGTTTTGGAAGGAATCCAGGAACGAATCCCAGACATATGTGGCTCTCTAGGTACGGAGACGTCACCGCGACACCCTAGGTACGGGGTTAGCACTCAGACTTTGTGGCTCTCTAGGTATGGAGACGTCATTGCGACACTCTAGGTACGGAGACGCAACCGCGACGCCCTAGGTACGGGGCCTAGCACAATCAACTCAACACAATACGCAGACCAGGTGGAAGCTGGCGAGCCCGGTAAGTAAAAATGCATTGCACGTACTTTGATAGGATTGTCATTGTCACACACTGAACAAGTCCCATCAAAGTGGGGGCGACTGTAAGCATTGCATTTTTGCATACCAACCCGATGATGAGCCTCGTAAGGAGGCACTACCTTTATGTCGTGGAAGTCGCGGAAAACGGTCGTCGGAAATGAGAAGTCAAGAATTGACATATCATTGATTTTAATTCGTTGAATTCGCTCGGAGTTCGCTTGTTGAATCTTCGTTTCGAGGTATATCGTTGGCCCGAAATCTCCGCAAACCACTCTAAGCTCACCTAAATACCAAAACCCACATCCAAAGCCCATGAAACCAAAACAAATCAAACACCAAGCCCACCCACCATGAAGCCCACGCCCAATACACAATTTCACCCCTCCATGCACTATTCAAACATGATTTACCGCTCTACCAACTTACTTTACACCTTTGACCTCACTTTTACCTTGACACCCTCTTTCCAAGACATTAATTAGATCAACCCCACACCATTTATGCTAGTACCCCACGCCGATGACCAAATTAATTCTCTTTTTTCATTTTCAAATCACCTTTCTTCCATTTTTCAACAAAGATCACCATTATCATCACTTTTCCTTCCATTTTTCAACAAAGCAAAGTATCAAATTAATTACCCTTGGCCTACCTAATTAATGCTCACCTTAGTTGCCTATATAAACTACCATTTTCTTCACTTCCAAGACCTAGCACACATTAAGCAAACACTTAGCATTTAGAGAACACAAAACAGCCCCCTTTATCCCCTCTACAAGTCACGCCCAAAGCCATCATCCTCACTGCCTCATCCTCACGCACACTGCCGCCCCTCACTGCCTACAACTCACGCACATTGCTTCCAAATCAGCCCATCATCTTCACGCCTGGAACACTGCCATCCTTCACTGCCTAATTCACGCCCAAAACACCCTCCATTTCGGCCCCATAATTAACCCCAAACTGCCCCATTATAGACCTGAATCTCACGCCCAAAACACCCTTCAACCAGCCCCTGGAACCAACGTACAAACTGTCCAATTTAGCTCCCACATTCTGCCCAGTTCAGCGCCCCATTAAGCCCTCATTCAGCACCATTTTCACGCCCCTTAACTGCCTCTGAATCAGCCCCTCACTGACTCTCAACTTGCGCCCCAAACTGCCTCACTTAGCCTTCGAAACACACACCTAAACTGCCTCAAATCCTCACGCTTAAACTGCCTCATTTAACCCCTGGAACTCACACCTAAATCAGCCTCATTTAGCCTCTAATATTCACGCATAAAACTGCCTTATTTAGCCCTATAACTCACGCACACACTGCCCAGTTCAGTCCTCCACACTCACGCCCAAACCATCACCAAAACAGTCCCTAATTCACTGCCAACCAGTGAGTTAAGTGTGGTGATCTGAATCGCAGCGAAACGAAGTGGAAACAGCGGATAAAACAGCGAAACAGCGAGCAAAAATGTCAAAACAGTGAACCGGTGGAATCACGGTGTCTTAGCCTTTCCGACGGCCGTATAACGAACTTCCGAGAGACGACACAAAAGGTTAGACCTGAGGGCACATGATATTTATTTTCCTCGCATGATTTAGTGAATTAGAAGGCATGTAATTTATTTTCTCGCATGAAATAATGACTTAGAAAACATGTTATTTATGTCATTTAGCATGAATAATTTGTGTAGCATGTTATTTAATTTATTTTATATAAATTAGTAATTTAGAAAGTATGTAACTTACTCTGTTTAGCATGAATATTAATAATTAATGTATGATGTGATTCAGATGAGTGAAATGTGTGTTCCCTCTCGTGGTATATTGGATAGAAACCCGGACATAAATTCCATAGCCGAATCCAAATGGACGGTATTATGGTTTGCACTCGGGATACAATGCCTCGTACCACTCGAAGGATTCACATATTTCATTACATCCAAACTTGTATTTGAGCATGATTAGGCCATTAGAATGTTGTTTTATGTTTAGCATGACTTAATTACTTTATTTCGCAATAGGAGTTTGATTTACATTATGTCTAAATCGTATTTTATTTAATATGCTTTTGTGTGATGCCGAATGTTTGTCGTAATACTTTTGAAGCATGCAAACCTAGATTTAGGCTTTATAAGAATTTAGACTACTTTGACCAATATGTATGTTGAGTAGACTTGGTTAATATGTACAAATCCATTCATTACAAACGTCATAAGTAAGGGACAATTCTAAACCCAACGGTTTGAGGTCTTCCCTTGCGAGGGGTGAGTGCGGCCTTAAATTATTTCCCGGTTCACACCGGGTGGCGACTCCTTTATTCTGCGGTTTAGTCCCACGTGGGCTACTCCGTACTCCCAACTAGGCCCTGAGTCTAGAACAGCATGGTCGCCCAAGTTCTGTGTTCTACACTATCACTAAACCATACAAACATCAATTGTTTTAACTCAACAATACTCATCATTGCCTAGATCATCGAAACATCAATTTCCAAAACTTGTGATAAAGATTCCTTACCTCAATTTTGTTGAATTCCACCATTCCTCAAATCACTCAATGATGCCATGCTAATCTTTGCTTCGTCTTCCTTCATTTCCTTCATTTTTCTTCTTCTTCTTCTTCTTTCTCTCCTTCTTCTTTCTCCACTCCTTTTTCTTTCTTATGGTTTTTTCCTTTCTCTTCTCATTTTTGGAACACATGAATAGTGTTTCCTTTTATAATTGTCAATTTGAGTTAAGGAAGTGTGTAGAATTTTGAAGAACTTTTTAGAATTTACTAGAATGCCCTCAGGTATTATTCATCTGAATTTTTAATATACATTTTTGACTTGCTTCAGGTCCGATTTTGGAAGAACGTTCAACGCGAAAGTTGTAGATCTCGATCTTATCTTTCCGACGATATAAAATTCATAAAAATAGAAGTTTTTATAGAAAATGTTACAGCCCAAATACCATGGGCTGTCTGGAGTAGAACATCATAGAATTTCATGTCGAAGTTTCAAAAAATTTATCATTTATTCCTAAATCCGTTCCATGAATGTATATATGCTAGGAAATAATTATTTTACACAACACTCATTCCGTGATGTAACAGTACTATAGTGAGACAATAGTAGAGACTATCGGTCGTTATACCTTCTATTGAAAAGACAAGTCAAACTATGTGATATCTACTTTAATTACCCAAGGTCATTTAAAGTATACATTAGAAGTAGACTACTTAGTCATGGGCTGGGGCATAATGAGAGGGAGTGGGATGCATGGCAAGCAGTCTTCCCTCGTCCTTCTAACCGAACTAGCTAAACGAGGAATAGGGTTGGGCGACCCGAAAAGGCCGAAATTGAAAAGTATTCACTTCTTGCAAAGATGGGCCTAGAATACCTTAAAGGGCTAAGTAGGGAGGCGTGATTTGGAAGCTTTCAATAGAGTCTGAGACTTCATATATGCAATACTCCTCAACTATCGTAAGCAAGAGCGTGGGTTCAGCTATGCTTGCGATATATGTTTTTCCAGATGCATGATGAGGGGCGACATCGTGCTACACTATCCGTTAATCCCTCCCCTACGACACCAAAAAAATCAGGCCGAACTTTTAATAGCCTGACCACTTCCATAGAACATATCACGGCAATGTAGACCTAAGTGGTCATATTGTATCATTGGGACCCATTCAAAGTAATTTACACGAAGTACTTTTTTTTATTAGAATATATAATTTCTTGCTATGGATCCCGCAAGGGAGTTATAGATACCGTTGTACAAACATCAGATGCTGGATATCATATATGCATATATATAATATTCTTATCACGAACAAAAAAAGAAGGAATGGTCAGATGTAAAGAGATGTCCCTAAGACTAGTGAAATTAGGTAAGAATGACGTTAGGTTAGATAGGGTCACCTCACGCGGCACATATCTAGCCCTTCGAGAAGTTAGGACTTTCCACTAACCCATAACGCCTTAAATGGTAGCTGTTTATATGGTTCAATCTTTGATCTTTTACCGGTCCAGCCACTCAACACTATAGGACACCTGAGAGCACGCACTACTTCCGAACCAAATGTAAGAAAAGAAAAGCCTGCTCATATGGATCAAATGTCCATCAATCATTACTCATACAACTTAGATGCCAAACCAAAAAGATTAGATCTCGAGGCTCTAAATCAAAAAGGTGATGAAAGTTTTAGGGTCAGGTACCAGTAAAGACAATGGAAAATGGGGAAGGGGAAAGTAAAGGCGAAAAAACAAAAGATAAATAAAGGCTGGGGAAGATAAAAAATCAGTGGCAGCGCTAAGGTGCAAGGGGATTGCTGCCCTAAAAAAGAATGAGACATGGGAGACCTTGTTCTATTGCCTACTAAAGTCAAGTTAATTTCTTACAAATGGGTATAAAAGGTGAAGCGACGAAGTGATGAATCAGTCAAATAGGCGCGATTGGTTGCTCGTTTTTTCTCACAGAAGTACGGGATTAACTACGATGGGATGTTTAGTCCATCGTCCAATCATGTAACGGCCTAAGCAACTGTTGTTTGATATAGTTACCTATAACAAACATCTTAAGATTTCATTTTCCCTCGCGTGAACCCGCAATACAGTTAGGAATGGCAGATATATTATCCTAAGACTCCGTATACCTCTTCGGTTTCACTCGAGCCCACAGTGTCTATAAAGACAATTGCTATGCTCGTGGTGACTTCTCAGTTGGGAATTCGCATTGCCCCTTATAAACGGTTACAGGACTAGGGCCCTACTAGCCTCATCGGCCGATGTCTGTAGTCTCATGACTCTTGCGCTTATGGACCGAATGAAAAGTACTATAATCATTCTTTAGGGCAACACGGTTGGGCTTTTCTCACATGGAGATGAAACCCTAACATTGGCGATAGATAAGACTCAGAAAGCAAAATAAGGAACCAAGTAATGCCAACAGGCTTGGTTTGATGGACTATCCATGCTGGTCACTAAAATATGATTGAAACATAGATATTTTCTTCCACTACTTACTAATAAAAAGGTTTTTCCTAGTGGGCTATCAAATTTGGAAAATTCATCATACTAAAGTGATACTCGCAATTAATTCTAAGATCCAAGTCTCGATGTCTGGAAAGCCCCTATTTTAGAACTTCACATGGTTGTCCCGTCCAGTTCTCTTACTAAAAGTAACTTTGTCCCTGTTGTTCAGGTCAAATCATTGGTCCGGGAGCGAAGCTGTTTTTTAGGAAGTCTGGCTCGACTAGTTTGGAATGGGATGTGGAGAGGGTTTTCCCCGACAAGAGTTGTGCCTGAATCTTTTCTCGTTCTACCCCAGAACCAGCAGCCTCTTTCATTGCTTTGTTCTAATAGAGTAACACACTTTGTTTGCCTACTTTACCTACTTGACGAAAAGGAACACACTTTGTTTCGTTTTCGGGTTTATGGATTTGATTCAGTTAGCGTCATGACATAATGAAAATGATGATTGGACTATGAGGGGGGCTGACGAATGGGAACTGCCTGAATCACTATAACAAACCCTCCATTTACTCAATGGATATCGCTTATCATTTTTCAATGAAAAAAATGGTGGATTGTATCTAATTGCTGACTTCTCGCTCTATAGCTGAACTAGAAAGGAGTCGGTTCGCTTTTTGATTGAGGAGATATAAAAAAAATGAAGCTGAAAATAGGCTCGAAAGCAAGAAGCAAGAGATTAATCTGCGCGAAAGCCCTTGCACGGAGAGATGGGACTGATTATATAATAGAGGGAGCATATGCAAGCTTTTTCTTTAAATAGTCTTCTTTCAGTCTTTCCTTTTTAGCCAGTGAGGAAAAATAAGGTTCCTTCATTTACTAGTGCTGCAATCTAATTAGGCATGGCATTTTTGAGATTCATTTCAACCAAGGATGCGAGGCTTGCAACTAATAAGATAAGGCTGGGGCGACTTACCTCATAGCAAGCAAGCTTTCTTTTTTTAAGATGCCTAGATCAAGAGCAGTGATAAGAAGCCTTTCGACATAAATGATGACAGAGAGGGAGTTCGATTAGGAATAGACAGAAAAACTCAACTACGTCAACTCCTACCTCGTAAGGGCATTGAGACCATAACATGTTACATGAAAGCGCTGCTTTCTCTGGAGTGTTGTCACACAGCTGCCCGCATAGAAGTAGGGGTGGCGAAATGAATAAACAAACCGAATTCATGACGAATAATAATGTATTAAATATTAATTGAATCCTGATATTAGGATTCAGATTTGATTCATTTAATAAATAAATATTCGTATCGCTTCGTTTATTCGTTTAAGTAAAATTAAATGAATCAAATTGAATTTAATATTCATTTAAAAAATGAATATTCGTATTCGATTCATTTATACAAAATTGAACGAATCAAAATTTATATTCTTTTAATAAACGAATATTCGTATTCGATTCATTTTTTTATTTAATCAAAATTAAATATAAAATCAACATCATTTTCATTGTTATAGATTAAAAATCATTACAACAACCTCCAATTCATATTTCAAATTATAGATCATTACATAATAATAATTAAAATCCATTGCAACATTTTTGTTGCTATAGACTCTCTGTTTTCTTGTTGTCACTATTCTTGCAACATTTTCCTCTCCTCTCTGCTAAAAAAATGTAAAATATACATGAAAACAAAGAAACATGGCCACTAAAGTTGAAAATTTTATGGGAAAAAAGTAGTCATTGATCTCCAAAAAAGAAGAAAGAAAATGTAGTCTTTCTTCTCATTCAATGGACTGCTTTGTCATCGCTAATCTCTGGTAACTCTCCTTAGTCACTGTAATTTGATAAAAAAAATTGATAAAGCCATAACATTATTTTTGAAGCAAACAAACAAATGATAAAGTCGGATGGCCCAGAAAATTAAAAAAAAAATGATAAAACAAAAACATTATTCATTAACAAACCCTATAAATCCAAGATCCAAAGCTAGAACAAACAAATTAAGAAATCCATCAAAAAAATATATAAAAACTTCGAACCTTCTTTGACACAGAAATTGAGAAAGGACTGAGGAGAGGCAATGAGGCGGCTGAGTTGAGACTTGAGAAAGAATTTTAGGTTAAGTTTTGGTTTAAAATTTGTCTTTATATAGTTATTTTTATTTACAAGTAAGTAATTACTAAAATATCCTTCTTCTTAAACACTTTTGTTCAAAAATTATAAGGCTTAATTTGTAATATAATTAAATGAATATCAAACGAATTCGATTTAGATTTGTTTCATTTATAATTTATTTAATAAATAAATTCCAAACGAATTGATAAGCTCAATTTCTAATTCGATTAGTTTAATAAACAAATCGAATCGAATTGAACAATTTATTAAATGAATCCATTTTTCCAAAACTATATTCGCTTTGAATCGAATTGAATCGAACGAATAAATTAATACTGACTCAAATTACCAATCCTACCTAGAAGAGCCACTCGCTCTGTAGTGTTGTCACAAAAGATAAGAACGCCGCCAGCTTGCTGGCCGGGAAAATCCAAGTTCTATTGTGGTCAACTGTCCACCCAGTCAAGTGCAAAAAACACAGTACCTCTCTCTCATTTTTGTTAGGTTCATTTCACGTTGATACGATTGAGTACGAAACTTATTTACCTGATCGTCTTTCGAATTACGCCCTTCAAGGCACTCATCAAATGGTAGAAAGTGCAAGTTTGATCGAGGATTAGAGATGAGAGGTGGAAAAAAAGGCTCGGGATAGATTTATGAGTCTTTGTGCGAGCCGTATACGGTGAGAGTCATACTTACGGTAACGAGGGGGTTCGCTTCGCGTCTATACTAGGGAATTACGAAACCATAAAATGATATTTTTCCTTATTTAATATTATCTTCTCATTTCTATATTTTCTTGTGTAAAATTGTTGATGGGGATTTCTGCGACTAAGGTATTTATACAGTTCGGCAAGGGCAAAAAGGGAATTCTCCTCGTCCGGAGGGTCTATTCTCAGAGGATATATGTTGATCTTCGACCCAACAGAAAAATTGTTGTATGTTAGACAATTATGACCCAAAGCATCACTATTTGTAAAAGACATTGTGATTTTTGTACAAATTAATTATGTAGCAACGAAATTGCATTTTATTATTTTGTAATTTGATTACTTGAATATATAAATGATAAAAGTCCTTATGATTAGTTCCGGATTATAAGATATGAGACAATATCAATCCATAAAGGTTTAATCATTAAATATCCCTAGTCGTATGATGAGCGGAAAATATATCAATATTTACCGCCCCTTTAACTTAATATTTTGTTTAGTTTCTCGGATTTGATGAACGTTTTGATGTGTTTTAGTTTATTTTGCAGATAGAATAATATCGGGTCTCAATGAAATCATTTAGGACGAAATATTGGTCAAATAAGGGCAATTATTGGACTTGATATTTTAATTTTGGAGATTGGAAACTTGAAATGGCGTTTTAACGAAGTGCAGTTTTGGAAATTCCAGTTTTGTGCATCTGTCGTATTTTGGACATAACCTTTTACTCCGAAATCGGATTGAGCTGATTCAAGTTCCAGATTAAAAAGACTCAAAGATCTACAGCTTTGAAAAACAAAATAATTTCTAATTCGGAAGACTTCATGCCCAAAATTGATGAACAATCTAGAAGTGTGTTGTGTGTAATTATTAAAGTCACATTCAATCATTTTCAAAGAAAAAAATAAATTAATAAATAAATAATAAAAATTATCAAATCATCACCAAACATGATAAGAGATTAGTGGAGCAATTAATAATGGATTTGGTGGAGCAATTAGCGGAGCAATTAATAATTGATTTGGTGGATGATTTGATGGAGGCAAAATTTTGCCTATAAATACCAAGTCATTTCATTTGTAAAATTCATACTTTCTTCTAAAGAATTCCTTAAGAATACTAAGAAGATTGTATCTTGTTTGTTTATTTAAAGCTTTCAGTAATTAATTTCCGCTTTCGCACTTTCTTTTATTTACTTTTCAGTTTTTACTTTCCGCAATTTACTTTTACGCACAGTACTTTTCTTTCTTTAATTTTCAGTTTTTACTTTTCAGTAATTTACTTTTCAGTAATTTACTTTTCAGCAATTTACTTTTCAGCAATTTACTTTTCAGTAATTTACTTTCAGCATTTACTTTCAGCATTTAATTTTCAGTATTTAATTCCAGCATTTACTTTCAGCATTTACTTTTCAGTATTTAATTTTCAGTATTTTACTTTATGTCTTTTATTTTATTTAAGTTTTTTTTACTACTCGTAAATATGTGTCGTAACTAAGCCAGTTTTCTGGGGTTGTGATGAAATCCATTATCATCGGTTTATAAGGGGTTAGATTATAGCTTGGGTAATATAAAAATTTATTTATTGAGTCTTAATCTTAATCATTAACTGGCCATTAATAAAATTGAACTGGGAAACTTAAAATGAACTAGACATAAGGATTTTAAGTTTAAGACCTTAGACTCAATAGTCCGCGATCTTCCTTGAGGATAGATAACCCTTTAATAGATTTCCTTACAGGATAGACATATACCTGTCGGGCGGGGGTAGCCATAATTGGAACTTAAACTTAATGAATCCAGATAATTTGGTTGACATAGACATATGGTTCAATTGGGTTAAACTAGGTATTTGTGTTTGACCATCGACAGAGGCTTACACATAATTTAGTGATCCAGGTTAATAAATCAATAAATTACCCAACTTTGAGATAACCACTTCATCTTTAAAATGATACTGGAAGAAATCACAACCCTAGATAGTTTTTAATATTGAATTTTCTTAAAACCTACTTTCAAACAAATATATTTACTTGTTTTTAAATTTAGAATCGTCACCATTTCAAATCAATCAAACAATCTGTTAGATACTAGTAATCATTTGACCTCATAAAATTAATAGATTAGATATTAAGTCCTCGTGGGATCGATATTTTTATACTACTTGAACGATACGTGCACTTGCGTTATACGTGTGTGTAAGCACCGGTCAAGTTTTTGGCGTCGTTGCCGGGGACTTATTTATCTTTCACTATTAGTTTTGGGGTTAGATACGTTACTTGTATCTAATTTCTTTTACTTATTGTTTTTGTTTTCTTGTGTTTCAGGTTCTCAGAAACTACATGAGACAAACCAGAAGCTTTGAACTTCGACCGCTTGACCTAGAAATTGAAAGAACCATCAGACAGTTGAGAAAGGAAAGGCGAGAATGCCAAGAAGCTTTAGTCAACATGGAACTTGAACCTTTGAACATTGCACCACCAATTCCCATTCGAGACAGAACCATTCTGGTGGTTGACATACTCATTTCTTGCATTGTATTTCCTCCCTTACCAGCAAATGCAGGTGACATCAAAATATGCAGTCAGATGATTCAGCAGTCAGTTCAGTTTGGGGGGAATGCAACTGAAGATCCTAATGCCCACATCAGTAACTTCCTAGAAGTTTGCGGTACTTTCAACTACAACAGAGCATCAGAAGAAGCAATGAGACTGCGTATTTTCCCATTCTCCTTGAAGGACAGAGCTAAACCTTGGCTACATTCACTACCAGCAGGTTCTATTACAACTTGGAACACTTTAGCCACCAAATTTCTTGCAAAGTACTTTCCACCAGCTAGAACCGGAAAACTGAGTAATGACATCACATCCTTTGTACAACAAGATTCAAAATCCCTCTGCGAAGCTTGGGAAAGGTATAAAGATTTGCTCCGGAAATCTCCTCACCATGAGATTCCAAAATGGCTTCAAGTCCAAACATTCTATTATGGGCTTTCTGGAATAATGAGAACCACAATTGATGCTGCTGCTGGAGGAGCCTTGATAGCAAAAGAAGAAGATCAAGCCTGGGGCCTAATCGAAGAAATGGCCAACAACATTTCCTTGTGGCCAACAGAAAGTAGCATGATCTAAAGAATTACAGGAATTTATGAAAGTGGAGCCAATACAGTAGTCAACACCATGCTAGATCAGATATGCAAATTCATGGAGACTCTTACCACTGGATCCACAAGTTCACCATATGGAGGAGCACCAGAGTCGAACCAACTTGAAGAAACGGTGAATTTTGTCAATAATTTCAACAGACAGAGCAACAATCCATATTCCAACACCTACAACCCATGGTGGAGGAATCATCATAATTTATCATGGAGCAACAATTCAGGCCAACAGCAGAACTATCCACCACATGGATTCCAACAACAGAACAAAAACCAGGAGCAGACAAATGAACCAGGAATAATAGAAGTGTTGACCCACTTGAAAAAGATAGAAGCAAAACACGACTCTCAAGCAGCAAGATATGATACTATGTTTCAATCTCAAGCAGTAAGATATGATGCTATGTTTCAATCCCAAGCAGCATTAATTCAAGGTCAATCTGCTTCTATTAAAGAACTGGAGAATCAAATTGGACAACTGGTAAATTCTCAGAGTTATAGACCACCAGGTACCCTTTCTAGCAACACAGAGCCAAATCCAAGAAACATGGGGAAGGAACAATGTCATACCATCATGTTAAAAAATGGTACTGAAATCAGCAAAGATGTTGGAGCCAAAACAGCTGCTGAGGAAGTTCCAAAGGAAACAAAGCAACAGATGGAGGAAAAAGAAGCAAAGGAAAAAGAACAAATCATTCCACCTCTACCTTTTCCTCAACGTCTTCAGAAGAACAAATTGGACAAGCAGTTTTCTCGTTCCTGAAGATCTTTAAAAAGTTGCATATCAACATTCCATTTGCAGAAGCGTTGGAACAAATGCCCAGTTATGCCAAATTCATGAAAGACATTCTTTCAAGAAAGCGGAGATTGGGAGATTACGAGACAGTGGCATTATCAGAAGCAACATTCAGAGGAAACTTCCCCCAAAGCTGAAAGATCCTGGCAGTTTCACTGTTCCTTGCACCATAGGAGAACATGACTTCGGTAAGGCATTGTGTGATTTAGGTGCTAGTGTTAACTTGATGCCTTTTTCTATTTTCAGGAAATTACAGATTGGAGAAATAATGCCAACTTCAGTCTCACTACAACTTGCTGATAGAACGCTCGTATTTCGACGAGAGGTGTAGTTGAAGATGTGCAGGTCAAGGTTGACAAATTCATTTTCCCAACAAATTTTATTTTCCTTGATATGGAGGAAGACGCACGTGCCAATCATCCTTGGGAGACCATTCTTGGCTACAGGTCGAACCATTATTGATGTACAAAAAAGAGAACTAACCATGAGGGTACAAGACCAATAAGTATCATTCAATGTTTTCAAGGCCATGAATTTACCAGATGATGAAAAGAAAGAGGAATGTTTCAAACTTGATGTGATATAAAGTACCATTCAGAACTCCAATGCAATGCAAAGTTCTACTGACAAACTTAAAACATGTCAATTGCCTGTGGAGCCTAAAGATAAAGCATCTTTTGCACTTAAAGGGCCAATTCTTGCTCTACAAGCAACAGAAGAGAAAAAGTTTCACTAGCTCAACGAATTGGAGGAATTTCACAATCAGCCTTTTGAGGATGCCAAATTGTACAAAGAAAAGGGCAAGAAAAGACATGATGAAAAGTTAGTGCGCATACAACTGGAACCAGGGCAGAAGGTACTGTTAAACAAATCAAGGGTAAAATTCTTCCCATGGAAGCCAAAATCACGGTGGTCAGGTCCATTTGTGATCACCAAATTTTTACCAGATAGAGCCGTTGAGATACATGATCCTGACTCCAACAAAACTTTCAAGGTTAAAAACAAGCGTGTTAAGCACTACTGGGGAGAATCATTTGAGCGACAAAAAGAAAGTGTCACACTTTCAGATCCAGCATAAACATTCGAGCAGTCACGTCTAGTTGACGACTTTAAACTTAGCGCTTGCAGGGAGGCAACCCATGCAATTTTTGTATATATTGTGATTTGGTGTCATTTAATTTTGTGTGTTTAATTTTTGCAGATAAAGACATTTCAGGATGGAAGAAGTTCTCGCAAATCTTCACAAGCAATTTCTTTCTCTCCCTCAAAACTCTTTGATGAAAGTCTACAAAGCTCGCTTGGAACAGATGAGATTACAAACAATCTATGGTGTTCCTAATGACATTCGTTGGGTAATTGAAGCACGAGTCCGATTGGCAGGTGAGTCTTCTGACTCTTTTATTTCACATCTGCCTGGTTTTGGAAGAAGCGCACCTATGCAAAGAAACATAGAGCTAAACAAATGAGTGTTTGTTACAAATGTGCACGCTGGAATTGCAATACTCGTTGTCGTTCTTTAGGAATGGTGTCTGATAATCGCGAAGATAAAATTAAATTCATTAGGGATGGCTTGAGTAAGGAGTCTTTAGATGATATATCTTCGACTCTTGAGACGCATCCCAGTGGATATGTTCACATAGCCTTTCGCAAATTACATTAATTTCAAAAAGAAAGACAACTGTTAAGTCTTGGGAATCTGACTCAAAAGACCCTTTTGCCAATTTATAAGAAAATTGGATGGGAAGCTTGTCCCTGACGCATAGACGTCAATCAAGCTGTTACTTTTCTTGTGAATATTATATCTCTTTGTCTTTTCCTAATAATTGTAATTTGTTTTGTTGTTTTCTTTTATTTTCTCCGACAGGATCCAGACCTTTTTGACTATCACGATCTTATTTAGCTACTAATCGTTCTCTGGAAGATACTTGTGCTATTTTTACTCACCCTTTTCAGGTACTATAAATTCAGCCCGTCATTGCACTTTTGAAGGCATCCAGAGTTGAAAGAAAATACATAAAAAAAATGGAAGCCACTTCAAGAAGACAAATTGAGAACATCTGTTGTTTTGCGGTAGTAGTGTTGGTACTAAACCACAATACGTAGAAGCAGCACATGAATTGGGTCGAGTCTTAGCTGCAAGGAATATGCATTAATAATATATGCGGAGGAAATCTTGGACTAATGGGGATCGTTTCAAAGGCCGTACAGGAATGAGGCAGTCACATTTTGGGAATCATTCCAAAACCTTGGCAGAAGAAAATCTTATTGAACCATCAAACGGAGAGGAACTAATCGTGCCAGGTATGTCTGAACGACTAGTGGAAATGATTAGCCGTGCTGATGCTTTTATTACTTTGCCAGGTGGCTTGGGCACATTGGAGGAAATTTTTATAGTACTATCTTGGGCGAACCTGAACATACACCAGAAACCAATTGGACTGCTCAACGTTGATGGATTTTATGATTTTCTTTGTGTGTTTCTTGATGATGCTCGGAGAAATGGGTTGGTGTCGAAACCTTTGAAAGAACTTATCTTTACTGCCAGAACTGCTCCGGATCTAATAGACCAACTCATAGCCTATGAACCACGCGTTGACCCTATCCTTTCAAAGATAAATTGGTCTGAGGACGATCGTGGTAAGAGGCGTAGGATTAATCTGGATCTTAACCTTTAATTTCTTGTAGAATTTCAGCTAACCATGTATTATCTTCTAAACTCTTCTTCTATTGTTTAAGACATTGGGGACAATGTCTCATTTAGGTTTGGGGGAGGGATTAGTTGATCAGTACCTCTTTTTTAGTTTGTGTGTTGTTTTTATTCCAAAATTTTTCAAAAAATACAAAAAAATTGAAAAATTTTCAAAAATTACAAAAATATTTTTGTGTTTTTGTGTTTTGTCTTTTTATTTTGACTGAAATGGTGAAATTGGTAAGAGATGGCTAAGTAAGGAGTTTCCAATCCTGAGACGTATCTTAAGCCTATTTTCGAAATCAATTAATTTTTGTTTATTTCCTTTTAAATTATTTAATTTGTAAATTCTCCATAAAACGGACTAAAATGGATATCATATGTTCAGTTAGCAGATATTATCAACATACATAGAAACATACGGACATGAACTGTAATTGAAAAGTTTGTAATATTCAGTGCTCTAGTTAAATTGGAGGAAACATCTCAAAAATCAATGGAGTAAAAAAAAATCTAAGATCCGAGTTATTAAGTCTGTAAGGGTGTTTTAACACCTAGTGCCCTAAAACCAACTGGTTGGGGAGTCACTGGCCCAAATCTCGCTACATGGATCAAAGATGCTGCAAATATATATATATATATATATATATATATTATATATATATATATATATATATATATATATATATATATATATATATCTCTGAAGTCTGAGTAATTAAGTCCGTATGGGTTATATATATATATCTCGAAGTCTGAGTAATTAAGTCCGTATGGGTGTCTTAACACCTGGTGCCCTAAAGCTAACTGGTTTGGGAGTCACCGACCCAAAGCTCGCTACATAGACGGAAGATATTGTATATAAATAAAAAAATATAGGAAAAAAAATTCAGAAAAATCAGAAAAATATTCCATTGCTGGCAAAAAGATGTGAATTTTGATAAAACTTTAGGACAAAAATATTACTCTCTTATCAATTACACTTGTGACTGTTGTGGGCAAAAATGAGTTGATTAATATTTTGTCGACTGTGTATATGAAGAATGGTAAAAATAATCGAAGAATTTACTTATTCGATAATTTAGAATGAACAAAACAACTAGTAACTTGGAGTAGAAGTTTTACCTGATTAGTCACTAACATCTTTATTCTCTTTTGCTTGTCTTTTCGCTTTTGTGTACATTAGTTTCACTACCTTTTTACTTTTGTAAAATGTTTGTGGGTATCGTTGCTGTAAACCCTCACGAGACTACAACTCATCGACTAGGGACACCTAGGGGTTAAAGGCTTGTTGCATACGCTAAATACAATCGTGATCCCTACAAAAGTGGCATAGTTTAATTTTATTTTATTTTGTTGTTTTGCTCGAGGACTAGCAAAATGTTAGGTTTGGGGGTGTGATGAGCGGAAAATATATCAATATTTACCGCCCCTTTAACTTAATATTTTGTTTAATTTCTCGGATTTGATGAACGTTTTGATGAGTTTTAGTTTATTTTGCAGATAAAATAATATCGGGTCTCAATGAAATCATTTAGGACGAAATATGGGTCAAATAAGGGCAATTATTGGACTTGATATTTTAATTTTGGAGATTGGAAACTTGAAAGGGCGTTTTAACGAAGTGCAGTTTTGGAAATTCCAGTTTGGTGCATATGTCGTATTTTGGGCATAACGTTTTACTCCGATATCTGATTGAGCTGATTTAAGTTCCATATTAAAGAAGACTCAAAGATCTACAGCTTTGAAAGATAAAATAATTTCTAATTCTGAAGATTTCATGCCCGAAATTGATGAACCATCCAGAAGTGAATCATTTTCAAAGCAAAAAAAATAAATTAATAAATAAATAATAAAAATTATCAAATCATCACCAAACATGATAAGAGATTAGCGGAGCAATTAATAATGGATTTGGTGGAGCAATTAATAATTGATTTGGTGGATGATTTGATGGAGGCAAAATTTTGCCTATAAATACCAAGCCATTTCATTTGTAAATTCATACTTTCTTCTAAGGAACTCCTTAAGAATACTAAGAAGATTGTATCTTGTTTGTTTATTTAAAGCTTTCAGCAATTAATTTTCGCTTTCGCACTTTCTTTTCTTTTACTTTCAATTTTTACTTTCCGCAATTTACTTTTACGCACAGTACTTTTTTTTCTTTAATTTTCAGTTTTTACTTTTCAGTAATTTACTTTTCAGTAATTAATTTTCAGCAATTTACTTTTCAGCAATTTACTTTTCAGTAATTTACTTTTCAGCAATTACTTTTCAGCATTTAATTTTCAGTATTTAATTCCAGCATTTACTTTTCAGTATTTTACTTTCAGTATTTTACTTTATGTCTTTATTTTATTTAATTTTTTTTACTACTCGTAAATATGTCTCGTAACTAAGCCAGTTATCTGGGGTTGTGATGAAATCCAATATCACCGGTTTATAAGGGGTTAGATTATAGCTTGGGTAATATAAAGATTATTTATTGAGTCTTAATCTTAATGCTTTTTCATTAACTGGCCATTAATAAAATTGAACTGGGAAACTTAAAATGAACTAGACATAGGGATTTTAAGTTTAAGACCTTAGACTCAATAGTCCACGATCTTCCTTGAGTATAGATAACCCTTTATTAGATTTCCTTACAGGATAGACATATACCTGTCGGGCGGGGGTAGCCATAATTGGAACTTAAACTTAATGAATCCAGATAATTTGGTTGACATAGACATATGGTTCAATTGAGTTAAACTGGGTATTTGTGTCTGACCATCGACAGAGGCTTACACATAATTTAGTGTTACAGGTTGTAAATCAATAAATTACCCAACTTTAAGATAACCACTTCATCTTTAAAATGATATTGGAAGAAATCACAACCCTAGATAGTTTTTAATATTGAATTTTCTAAAACCTACTTTCGAACAATTTTATTTACTTGTTTTTAAATTTAGAATCGTCACCATTTCAAATCAATCAAACAATCTATTAGATACTAGTAATCATTTGACCTCATAAAATTAATGGATTAGATATTAAGTCCTCGTGGGATCGATATTTTTAGACTATTTGAACAATACGTGCGCTTGCGTTATACGTGTGTGTAAGCACCGGTCATCGTAGTATTATCGAGACTAGACATCAATAATGCGGAATAAACTAGTATTGTACTTTGCGTGTTATAGAAGCGTAACGGCATAGTTCTCATATATTTAAGTATTGGATACTTATGCAAGTGTGATATGAGGTTGTGTTTACTGATGGTACGGAAACAGCTTCGCTCTGGATAGACCCCGCAGAATCCCATTGGTAGTATGAATACGTGTCTATGGGAATCCGCATCAGGGTAGGTGTATTTGGTCTTAACCTGAGACTTGCATCGCTAGTACTTGCAAAAATCAATACGCTTTGGTTTTGGTCATCCAGGACTTTAATAGGTTTTGTGTACGCCTCTTCTGGGTTTATCGAGAATCGTAGAGTATTGGGTGTGATGTCAAGACGAAAGTATCACTTCAGTCATATGGAGATGATGATCACGCAGGGATACAGAACTGGTTCTTTATTGTGTTTCAACCATCGAGATAATATGACTTGGTCATGATTATCCGATTAAAGAGACTAGTTGCTTGTAATTCGATATATGCTTCGTACGGGGCAGACATTATTCCAGCCCCATGCCTTACATGTGACATCCGATACTGGATCGCTATACATAATACTATTGTATACTCCGCCTAATAAAGATCACATATTCCATTAAGAATATTTCTGGAGAATTGGGTAGACACGGTACTTTGCTATAAGTCAACCATATCTTGTAAATCGGTAAGAACATAGTACGAGGTACGTACGTGTTTGGATAGTCCGACGACCAGATTTACTGCCAACATATCCAGGGATCTCTTGGGTCACTTCCCGAAGATTCACCGATGACGTATGATTCGAACTTAATTAATCTTGGATTAATAGCGGAGATATTTTATCTGGGATAAAATACTATTTGAAGAGAGAGAAACGATTAATTTTGAATTAATCGATAAAATAATATATTCGATATATTAAACAAAATTAGATTTCGACACGGAATTAAAATTAGATTTTAATTCGGGCAAACGAGTTAATTTAGAATTAATTCGCTAGCGACGTGAATAGTAAATTTGATTTAATTACGACGCAACAGAAAATTCGTTAATTCGGAATTAACAAAACCGAGCCCGAGATGTGTTTGCGAGGCCACTTCGATTTTGAATCAAGTGCGGCCACAAGTCACATCACTCGTCACATCACTCGTCACTTTAGTGATGGATGTCATTTCACCTTTTTGGTGAGTGACAACTAGTCACTATTCATGATATTGGTTGTTGAGAGCCATTAATGCATTTTCGGCTCCAAAATTTGGTTTGACTTTTTGAAAGCCATATACCAAACTTTGGTAACACTTTAGGAATTATTGTTTTTAGAAAACAAATACCAAAAACAAAGAAAACTCTCTCTCTCCCAATGCTCTCAAAACCGTGAGCCATTTCAAAGGAAAGAAAAATTGTTTTTCTTTCAATCTTGCTAGCACATTCAAGGAATCATCACTAGGTGATAGGGAAACTAATCTAAGAGCTTGGAATCAACACAAAGCTTGGAGCTTGGACTCGACACTTCTCATTTCTCATTGGCCGAATCTTTCAAGGGATTTTTGTGTTAATCGACTTCAAAATTCGTTCAATGTTAGTGTGTTTCCGCCTCACTTCTTTGAGTATTCATTCTTTTCATTACTTAAATATGATCTTGGGACCACATTAGAAACCAACAATGGTATCATTGAGCCTAATTTGAGCATGAAAATATTAGGGTTCATATGCTAAAAATTTGGGTAAAAATGATTTGAGCATGATTTGATGAAATTGTTTGATTAAGTATGCTTGAATGATGATAAAATAGTGTTATGCATGATCAATTTCATGAAATATGAATTGGATTAATTTTTCCCCAAACCATAGGCTTGCCCGAATGCATGATGAAACCCTAAAGTCATGGTATTTTGTTCTTTTGATCATTGCATGAGATGAAAGACTTGGGATAATGTTGATTTGTAATTCAATCGGATTGAAAACGAAATCGAAATAAAAATACCCACCAATGCCGTGAGCTATATAGCATAAAATGAGATGATTTTTTGAATCAATTATGTTGGACATGTGTTGATGATGAAAATCATGATTGATAGATTAGATTAGTATTTTGGAAATGTTAATTTAAAAGATTAATCATGGCTAAACACTTTGATTTATAAAATTATGAATTTTGGAAAATTGAAATTTAATAAATTGGGCTTGATTTTGAATTGGGCTTATAATTGTTGTATTTGGGCATAATGGGCTTGGTTGGTCCAATTTGATTTAAGTCAAATTGGATTGGATCCAAATTGGGCCTAAATCATTCCATTAAGTCCAAATATAACAAATAGGCTTTAAATGTTTAATTGGGCCTAATGGGCCTAAATTGGTTTCTTGGCAAATAAGGGTGATTCCTTAATTGGGATTTGGTATTTGGGTTTGACCCATATTGACCAACGTCCATGCCTTATGAAATCAATTGAAAGCCCATTGGACTTTAATTAAACAACATTGGATGTTAATTGGGCTTTGAGACCCGTTTAGATTAGATTTGGAATCTAAGTCGTTAAAGCGCATTAAAAAATGTAGATATTTAATTTGGAATTAAATAAATGAATTAGTATTGAATACGAATTAAATTAGATTTAAAGAGTAGTTCGATAAAATTCAAGAATTCGTACTTCGAGTACTTATTCACAAACGAGTTGGACTCGTGCAAAATCAAATCGTTGTTTGAACATTGGATGATCACTTAATTCAAAGATTAATTAATTGGATTAGATTGATTAAATACCATGCTATGAATGAATACATGGATGTGTTGAATGAATAACGTATATCGGATGGATATTAGAAGGGAAGGGCAATTTTGGAAATTGTTGTAAATTTAGGATTTATTAAATTAGACCTGCGTGTCCAGCTTTATCTCTCTTGATTCTTTGTATTCTTTTCTAACCTAATTCCCCTCAATGTTAATGAGGTTTCTATTATTGTATTATGTAATTGGGTAGAAGTAAGAATAGTGCTAGCCGGGGAGAGGAAATATAGTGATTCATTCTAGGAACAATCTGTGAAATATTCATCCGCATATCATTATTATTTTATTTTCGCGCCTTATTATGTTTTTAGAATTCATGATTAAGGGTGTCTGATGAGACCTTAGCAAAGATAATAAATTTGTTGCCAATTTACGCGAAAAACCCTCAATAAAATATTAAGCATTTTCCTTCCATTGAGTGATTCTTACTCAAGATCCAAGATTGGCACTGGTTTGTTGGCCAAAGTCAAGACCTTTGTCTATCGCGGATGTGTTTGAATCATGAAGGCTTTATTCCATATCGGTGTCTTTTCCAAGTTGTGATTTGTTGGCCAAAGTCAAGATCACTTCTTGTCCATCGACATCGATTACGAAGCTTTCCATAGTCATTGGGTTCCGCTTAACTGGAATTATTAATCTTGTTATGCCAAATCCAAGGCTTAGTTGATTCAGAGGAAATAAGTTAGGAAAATATATTGGATATATTGGCATATATATTGTATATATGTTTCGGACTTGGAGGTCCACCTACCGGATCTAGGAATTGGATGAGATCCAATTGATCTTAGAGATCTAACTAGTTAAATATCATATAGCTTGTTGGCCAAAGTCAAGGTTGTGTGTTATTTACCGGGATCCTAGCCCACTAGGAAACTAGGTTTCCCGAGTACTCAACAGAGGGTTAGAGGCTCGCCGAAAAATAGTGGGAGGCTAGTATTGAATTTTCAATTTCGTTCAAATACTTAGCTTTACGCGCTTTCAAAATTATTTCGTCAATTATTTTATTAGTTGGACTAATACATTATTATTTTTTCTTGTAACAGTTAGGCTGTACCCAAACATCGTTAATCAAATAGTTGGACTATTGCGGTTAAGATGACTGGAAAGTTAAGCATTAGGGATATTGTCATGGGTGACAACGTCTTTAATGGCAGAAACTTTCAGGACTGGGATATGAATCTCAGAATTATTCTGGGATTCGAGAAGTTACTCTATACTTTAGAGCGACCTATTGGGCCTAAGCCCCGACCTGATCAGTTGCTTGAGCTAGAGCTTTGGAAGACTCATAGCGATGATAATGCAACTGCTCAATCGGTAATGCTTGTCAATATGAATCCGTAATTCCATCGTCAAAACAAGGGGTTGGATCCCTATGAGATGATGCCGAAGTTGCACGATCTCCACCGATCTAACCTTAGATCGCTAATATACGAGTTGCAGAAGAAGCTCTTCCGCGCTCGAATGTCAGAGGGTACGTCTGTTGAGCATCATATCTCAGAGATAATTGCTGATATTGAGCAGCTCGGACAGATGGGCATAGTCTTTGAGGCTGAGACTTCAGTAGAATTGATCCTACAGTCTCTCCCCGACACTTGGAGTGGGTTCATCATGAACTACAACATGTTGAACTAAGACCAAACTTTTGGAGAGTTGATGTCCACTCTGCGTGAGGCAGAAAATGAGCTCCTTAAGGGCAAGAAGCGCGAGGCGCACTATGCTTCAACATATCAGACTCCGAGGGCTTAGCCCAATGTGACTGGAGGTGTTAAGAAGAAGAAGCATAAGAAGAAGGGCAAGGCCAAATCTTCAAAGGGTTCTGGGAAACCCAAGGACATATACATTGCAGATCCGCTGACGAAAGCTATTCCTCAGTAAAAGTTTGAGCGACATATACATAGTTCAGGTATTAGATGCTTGAGGACAACATTGCAGATCTACTGACAAAATTGTTGTATGTTAGACAATTATGACCCATAACGCACTATTTATAAAAGACATTGTGGTTTTTGTACAAATTATTTATATAGCAATGAAATTGCATTTTAGCATTTTGTAATTTGATTACTTGAATATATAAATGATAAAAGTCCTTATTATTAGTTCTAGATTATAAGATATGAGACAATATCAATCCATAAAGGTTTAATCATTAAATATCCCTAGTCGTAGTATTATCGAGACTGGACATCGATAATGCGGAATATACTAGTATTGCACTTGTGCGTGTTATGGAAGCGTAATGACATAGTTCTCATATATTTAAGTATTGGATACTTATGCAAGTGTGATATGAGGTTGTTTTTACCGATGGTACGGAAACAGCTTCGCTCTGGATGGACCCCGCGGAATCCCATTGGTAGTATGAATATGTGTCTATGGGAATCCGCATCAGGGTAAGTGTATTTGGTCTTAACCTGAGACTTGAATCGCTAGTACTTGCGACAATCAATAAGCTTTGGTTTTGGTAGTCCAGGACTTTAACAGGTTCTGTGAACTCCTCTTCTGGGTTTATTGAGAATCGTAGTGTATTGGGTGTGATGTCAAGACGGAAGTATCACTTCAGTCATATGGAGATGATGATCACGCAGGGATACAGAACTCGTTCTCTATTGTGTTACAACCATCGGGATAATATTACTTGGTCATGATTATCCGATTAAAGAGACTAGTTGCTTGTAATCTGATATATGCTTCCTACGGGGCATACACTATTCCAGCCCCAGGCCTTGCATGTGACATCCGATACTGGATCGCTATACACAACTACGTCTGACAAAGATCACATATTCCATTAAGAATATTTCTGGAGAATTTGGTAGGGACGGTGCTTTGCTAGAAGCCAACCATGTCTTGTAAATCGGTAAGAACATAGTACGAGGTACGTATGTGTTTGGATAGTCTGACGACCAGATTTACTGCCAACATATCCAGGGATCTCTTGGGTCGCTTCCCGAAGATTCACCGATAACGTATGATTCGAACTTAATTAATCTTGGATTAATAGCGGAGATATTTTACCTGGGATAAAATACTATTTGAAGAGAGAAAAACGATTAATTTTGAATTAATCGATAAAATAATATATTCGATATATTAAACGAAATTAGATTTCGACGCGGAATTAAAATTAGATTTTAATTCGGGTAAACGAGTTAATTTAGAATTAATTCGCTAGTGACCTGAATAGTAAATTTGATTTAATTACGATGCAACAGAAAATTCGTTAATTCAGAATTAACAAAACCGAGCCCGGATGTGTTTACGAGGCCACCCCGATTTTGAATCAAGTGCGGCCATAAATCACATCACTCGTCACATCGCTCATCACATCACATGTCACTTTAGTGATGGATGTCATTTCACCTTTTTGGTGAGTGACAACTAGTCACTATTCATGATGTTGGTTGTTGAGAGCCATTAATGCATTTTTGCTCCAAAATTTGGTTTGACTTTTTGAAAGCCATATACCAAACTTTGGTAACACTTGAGGCATTATTGTTTTTAGAAAACAAATACCAAAAACAAAGAAAACACTCTCTCTCTCCCAATGCTTTCAAAACCGTGAGCCATTTCAAAGGAAAGAAAATTTATTTTTCTTTCAATCTTGCTAGCACATTCAAGGAATCATCACTAAGTGATAGGGAAACTAATCTAAGAGCTTGGAATCAACACAAAGCTTGGAGCTTGGACTCAACACTTCTCATTTCTCCTTAGCCGAATCTTGCAAGGGATTTTTGTGTTCATCGTCTTCAAAATTCGTTCAATGTAAGTGTGTTTCCACCTCACTTCTTTGAGTATTCATTCTTTTCATTGCTTAAATATGATCTTGGGACCACATTAGAAACTAACACCAACGTGGAGCTCGGGTCCAGTTTTTCAGGTATGGCCGACCAGAGGATATAGCGTGGCACAGATTTCAGAGGCCGACAACATTAGAGCAGAGGTTGACCACAATTGACCGAAAGATCGGTTTGATTTAAGCCTTACCTCCTGGAACAAGCGGATGAGCTCAAACATTTCGGGTAAGGGCGGGAATAGTTTGAGAAGATCGGCAGATCACTTGGCTCACCTCTTGGAGACCGACATGAGATCAGAGTAATTGGACTTTTCCCTTTGACACGTGTCATTTTTCAAAGGCTCTTTACAGGTTGGAATCATTGTTATTGCGTGTGGCAGTAGAGAAAATAGGTTGACATGACAGGCCGTCAAACGCAGACTTACTTTCGACGATGACAGTCTTGGCGCAGAGAGCCCGTCAATCAGTCGGAGCCACGCGAGAAACGTGACGAAGTTATAGGAACCGTGTTGTAATTCTCTGAGTATATAAGGAGAAGTTAAATTCACTTGCTAGGGGGGAGACATCAGATAGAGATAGCGAAACTTGTAAAAAAGATAGAATGAACACTACTTGTATAAACTTGAAAGGCAAGCAGCTCGATTTCGATTAAGACCTCTCTACAAATAGGTCGGCCGAGTTAGTTTTGATAATAAAACAACCCCCACCACTTTATGCCCGTGGACGTAGGCAGGACTCGCTCCGCTAAACCACTTTAAAACCCTCTTGTTGATATCTGAGTTTATTGCGCTTTCTGCTAAGTTTGCTTTTGGTCCCCCATAACCAAATAAATTCACGGTTGAAGGAGGATTGTCTTATGAGGGTTATTTCGAAACTACCTTGGGACGAAAATCACTCGTCAATAGTTGGCGCCGTCTGTGGGGACTGTTAACAAAAAGCAACTTGCATAGTAAGACGATGGTAGAAGGTGGAAACCATGGGTCATTGGAGATTTCAGCAGTAGAATGGTTCGAGAAAATAAAGGAAGGAATGGAAGAAAGGGGAAATGAATGGGAAGAAGCTAGTCAGAACGAGAATAGGAAATGGTTTGCAAGAAGAAGGAAGGTTGACAGCAGAAGCTTTCCTTTTTGTTTGGGTTTGTAGAATGGAATGTAAGAGGGTCAGCCAACGATCACCCATTAGGACTGAGTTGTAGAATGAAATGTAACATTATGGATGGGTGACGTCTTGGCTGAACAAGTCCCACCAGGAGTGGGTTCCATGCGTGTTCGGCCTGCCAGGGTCCTCAGTTCCACAATGAGGTAGTGCTAAAGGATCGGCCTAGGAACAAATCGTCCAGAGGCAAAGAACGGCATCCACTAGGCCCCCCTCTTGATCAATATGGTGGCCTCTCCCTAGTCAGAGGAAATGAGAAAAATGGGCCAAAGAGGGCCACAAGGAACCAAAACAAAAGACCTCTGCTGGGCCTTTATAATTACTCGGGGATGATGTGGAAGACCCGGTCGGAGGATTCCTGTCAGAATGCTCTGGAAGCAAGTCCAGAAGGATCTGAAGAAGTTATAACTAGAAGATGTGTCGGACTGTCAAGACCAGAACCATAAATTATTGTAAAAGCCTCTCTTAAAATGACCCACAAAGAGCTGTAAAAATGGCAGCATGTCCCTTGAATATGAATAAAACTCTTTTTTTTTTTTAAGAAACTTGCTATTTTACTTGTTTGTTAATGAGAAAGTTATTTTCAATATTCTTGGGATGTGATCCATGTGAAGGGGTGATCGGTAGTCGGGAAGGGCACCAAGCCCAGGCACACTAATCCGGGTGTCATTATCAAACCCTCGGGTGGAAGTGTTCTGACCTGGCCCCTTTCACCTTTGAGGATCCAGAACATATCAAGGGATAAGGTACATGTGGGAAAAACGTGAACCCTTCACGGCACACCAATCCCGGGTGTCATTATCAAATCCCCGAGGCCGGAGAGTTACTACCTAATGACTCGCATCTTTGAGGAGCAGCTCGGGTAAACCGGACACATGGAGGTTTCTTCCCCTGCGTGTTGGCTGGTAAATCCCGTTGAGAACCATCTCGGAGCACATGGCATGGGGACGGCAACATGGCCTCCAGGACCATCGTGACCTTGGGTAAACCAGACCCATGGATGTTTCTTCCCCTGCGAGTTAGCTGGTGAGTCCCATTGAGAACCACCTGAGGGATGGCGTACATGGGGTGTCTTCCCTGTGGGATATCTACCTAACCGCCTCGGATCAGGAGAAGCATGGCATGGGGAGGTTTATGCCCTCATTTCGCTTGCAGGCTCCAGATCCGCCGAACATGAGGAGGTTTCTACCCTCAGGGTCTCGGCCGCTCACCGATCCGTAGCCCGGCTAACCAGGACGCTGACTTGTAGTATTGAGAATTGTGTTTTGGGAGGCATCAGGTATGATACTGCCTCGGGGAAACCGAGTTGTTATTATTTTCGG
The DNA here is from genome assembly GCA_019454045.1 of Zanthoxylum bungeanum. Taxonomy (NCBI): domain Eukaryota; kingdom Viridiplantae; phylum Streptophyta; class Magnoliopsida; order Sapindales; family Rutaceae; genus Zanthoxylum; species Zanthoxylum bungeanum. Next base: position 37,057 of record SKCR01017669.1, read on the forward strand.
GTTTGTGTGGAGTATGTGTTAAGCCACCTCCATTTTGCTAACTTTACTTTGCTCCATTTTTGTTTTTCACCGATGCCCGCACTGGGATCCGCAGAGCCTCAAAGTTTGAAAATCTTCCCTCAAGTAAGTCTCTAATATTCCACCAGCTCGGGGCTGGATTCGTTCCACGGAGTCTATATTGTTCCACCAGCTCAGGGCTGGATTCGTTCTGCCAAGTCTGTATTATTCCACCAGCTCGGGACTGGATTCATTCCGCCGAGTCTGTAATGTTCCACCAGCTCGGGGCTGGATTCATTCCGTTGAGTCTGTATTGTTCCCCCAACTCAAGGCTGGATTCTTTCCGTCGAGTCTGTAATGTTCCATCAGCTAGGGGCTGGATTCGTTCTGCCAAGTCTGTAATGTTCCACCAGCTCTATGATGGATTCGTTCCACCGAGTCTGTATTGTTCCACTAGCTCGGGGCTGGATTCGTTCCGCCGAGTCTGTAATATTCCACCATCTCGAGGCTAGATTCGTTCCGCCGAGTTTGTATTGTTCCACCAGCTCGGGGTTTGATTCATTCCGTCGAGTCTGTAATATTCCACCAGCTCAGGGTTGGAATCATTTCGCAGAGTCTGTATTATTCCACCAGCTCGGGGCTGGATTCGTTCCGCCGAGTCTGTATTGTTACATCGGATCGGGCCTGGATTCGTTCCGCCAATGCCTTATCGTTCCATCAGCTCGGGGTCAGGTTACATCCCATTGAGTCTATCTCATTGGTCTGGGGACGTAACATTCCCCCAGAGCCAAGTGTTCTTCTCAGCTCGAGGTCGGGTTACATCCCACCGAGTCCATCTTATTGGTTTGGGGATGTAACATTCCCCTAGAGCCAAGTGTTCTTCTTAGCTCGAGGTCGGGTTACATCCCACCTAGTGCATCTCATTGGTCTGGGGACGTAACATTCCCCAAAGCCAAATGTTATTTTCAGCTCGAGGTCGGGTTACATCCCATCGAGTCCATCTCCTTGGTCTGGGGACGTAACATTCCCCCAGAGCCAAGTGTTCTTCTCATCTCGGGGTCGGGTTACATCCCACATAATGCATTTGATTTCATCTCGGGGATAAACTATCCCCCGTGGCCGGACTCCAATTGGTCGGATACAAGATCACATTCAAATTTGGGAAAACAAGTTAGAGAATTCGAAGCAAGTGTTGAAGGCAGGATGTAAAGAAAAGAGTTGCAAATTGTCATTATAAAAGAGAAAGTATATTGTTTCAAAGTACATAGGGCCCCATTCGGGTCACCCCTTACTGATCAACCAGCGCAGGGGCAGCTGTTTCTTCCTGTTCAGGTTTGGATGGCTGGATGTCAGGTACGGGCCCGTCATGAGGTACCTCGGTTTCAACTTGGAAGGCAGGTGGGGCTTCTTCAGTTTCGACCACAGGCACTTCAGGGGCAGGGGCAGGAGCCTCAGGCTAGATCTCTTCAGGGGCCAGAGATATTGGCATGGCGGAAAGAGGCTCCAGATCCTGAACTTCCTCTGATGGGAGGGCAAGTAATTCCTGGGCCTCATCCTCAGAAAGTTCCCCTTTGCAGAAGCAGATGGTCACGTGAATTGGTTCCATGTTAACCTCGAACATCAGGATTGGAACAATCTAGGCGCAGTAGCCGCCCCCACAGAGCTTGGCACTCTCCAACTCATCCTCCAGTTCAACCTCCCTCTTTTTCAGCGCCTCTAGAGCCTGATCTCTCTCTTCAGTCATATTCTTCAGCTTAGATTCAGAGCTCGCCACCTCCCACCTCAGGCATTTGTTTTCTTCTTGAGTGGCCTCTGCGTTCTTCCTGACCAAGGCCGAGGCATTGCGGAGGGACTCGTTCAGTGAAAGGGCCTCGATCGATGTCTGCTCAAAAGGCTTCACTCGTTCAGTGAAGCCTCTGTTCCTAGCCCCCCTCGGACAAGAGACTCATGAGCAGGTCCTTATTCCGGGCCATCACATAGTTGTCCTACAAGAAAGAATAGAGGTTAGTAAACAAGTAAAAATACAGTGCGAGAGTGAAGAAAAAAGTCTACCTCGGTAATTCGAAGGGAGAGATGGGAAATCACTTCCTCTAAGGAGATGTCCTCGTATTGCGGGATCTTCTCGAGGGGCACTACTTCAGCTAGCTGATTGAATGCTGGCACCAGATGAGAAGTGGTCTCTCGGACCTTACCGTTGAGATCATCGACCCCCAGCGCTGCAACACCATTTTCGGAACTTGTAGTAGCCTCAACAGCTCGCCTCTCCCCCCGAACAATGGACCTTCTCCTCAGAGACTGCTCTTCCACTTTAGGTTCGGCCACTACATCTCCATACAGGCGACGATGTTTTCTCAAAGGCTTGGAGGACCCAGATAAAGGTCGGACATTTGTACTTGGTGCTGCCTTATTGGAGAAGGTACGGGCTGTGCAGCTGGTCGATCAACCAATTTGGTTTTTCTTTTGGCCTCTGCGGGAATCAGAGTGGTCAACTATCTCAGAGAGCTTCCGATTTCACTCGGCCTGGGCTTCTTCGCCAAGATTTTGATTTTATCAAGGAATTCGGACCACTTCGACATTCCTACAAAGTACAAGGCAAAAAACATGGTTATTTCAGAATTCAGGTGATTTCAAGTCATTTTTTAGTCAAGAAAACAAGGGGATCGGTTAGAAGTCAGTGAGAATCTACCTAGTCGCCTCAGGGCCTGTGGGGGTGCACTCTGAATGAGGCCCGACTCCATTAAGGTTGCATCATTGACTATCTTTTTCCAATGACCGGCATATTTCTGGGCCACCGTGATCCTAGTTCGGACCTCGTGGGTAACCTTGGGAGGATCCATCCAGCAGGCTGAGAAGGATTAGCAAGTTAATACGACAGAAGAATCAAGAAAAGAAAAATAAGAGTTTGTTTCCTAACATCCCGCTCTGAAGATATTTGTGACCTCTGTCATCTCCGATCATGTTGGCCAAGTCCGTCCCCAGTCGTCCATAACCCAAAACCAAGGGTCTTTGAAATTTTTGTTGGTTTGGGGAAGGCATTTGATAATGGCGGGGATGTTGGCATACGAGGAAAGGAATACCAACCGTTATGGGATATTGGGTTGGCCTTCAACTTATATAACATTTTCAACTCCTCCAAAATCGGATCTCCGAGGCCTACCCGGTGCTAGATTACCTGCAAGCCAGCCAGAATTCTCTAGCTATTCAAGTTTAGTTGGCATATGGCATTCTCCATCCTAGCCAACATCCCCGAGAATTATGGTTGAATGGGTAATCGAAGACCGCATTCAAAGAAGGATTGAAGAAGGGAAACCAAGCCTTCGTCAGGTTGGCTTGCATGGTCTAGCAGGCTGGGGAAATCCAGAGCTAGGTCTATTGGGATCTCGTACTGCAGATAGAGTATGGCCAAGGCTTCCTCCATTATGGTTGAAGTTCGGTCCATGTCCAAGGCCGATCAGTCCAGTTCTCCCGGCTTAGGATCTCTCTAAGGGATTCTATGGTTGTAAGTATCGTTTTGTTCTTGAGAAGAGGTTGGGGTGGTGTCTAGCTCCTCTAGGCTTGGTGCTCCCGAGCTAGAGGAGGAATCTGCGACCCAAGGAGATTGAGGTTTTACGGGCTTGGCCGATGTAACATCCCGGAATATTTTAGCGAGCTATGTAAATTTTATTTTTCACGCGTAAGGCTGTGTCCGAATGCAAGAATTATATTTATGATAAAAGGGGAACTCTTTATGGAAATTAATTATAAGTTATTATTAAAATAAATTTGAGAGATTAATTTGAAAATTTATCAAAAAAAATATAAATGAATCTAGATATTTCTTATGCATATACAAGTGTAATAAATATAAATATTAAGCACACACACAAGTATTATATATATACACATATATTCTATTATTACACACACGTGTAACATAATATACTCACACACACAGCTCACAGCTCACACGCACACAGCTCACAACGTAACATACACACACCTCACGCCCAAACCAGGAAAAAAAAGGAAGAAGAGAAGCTGAAGCCGAGAACAAGAGCAGGCCGAGAAGAAAGAGAAGAGAAATAGAGGGGAAAGACTGAGAAAATAAAAGGAAGAATGGAGGTAATGGAGAGAGAAGAGGAATACAGAGAAATCGAGGGGCAGTGCTGAAGAAAGAGGGGCTGCTTGGCCGTGTCACTGGTCGCCGGTGAGTCCATGAGGTAAAAATTCGGTGAGCAGGGGCAGAAAAGTAAGTAAACTATGCAAACTTTTCTTTGATTTGTTGTTTTGGATACTTTTGGGGTTTAGATTTGATTCTGAAATTGGCTTCAATTGATTGGATTGTGAGTATGCTAAGAAGTTTTAGGGATGATTAGAGTGAGAAATTGGAAGAAATTTTGAAGGAAAATGGCTAAAGGGTTCGGTCAAGGAAAAATTGGGTTGGGATTTTAATTAGATAAGTTATATTAAGATATGCATGTACTTGGGATTTCAATTAATAAAATTGATGAAAATAATTTTGGGTGGAGTTTAAGTCATGGCCGAATACCGTAGATGGGAAAATGGGCTAATTTTATTTGCTAAACTGGATGTTTAAATCAGTACGATTCATATATGTGTATATCCGGGTGTAATGCTTGTTAATACGTAGACTAGTATGAATATGTGTGAATTGAATTGGAAATGGGAATGAAATGTATATCTCTTGTGGAATCTGCTGTTAGTTGATTTTCTATGGTGTAGGAAATAAAGTTGAGTAACGTAAGTGAAGATCGTGTCTAGTAGCGTGCAGTTTCCGAGATGGAATTTTAATTAGCACTTTATTTTAGTCTAGTTGAATTGAACTGACTATGTTCTAGGCTTTTCGCTATTAGTTGTGTTTCATTCAATGGGTTTTAACAGTTGACTGGGTTCTTTTTTTGTCTTCTCTTTCAACTTTTCTGTCATTACAATATTATATAAGCAAACACGCCTTCTCGACACCATGACGACAGTAATTTTGCACCTTTATTAATTATTTTAGATCTTCAGAGCTATGTTGGTGATTGTCATATTCTCATTTCGGATTTGTATAAATCTTAACGTTCATGTCTTTAAGTTCACTTATCATTAATATATTAAATATATTACACAATATAAATGTTCTTGTAAAAGTGAGCTTAAAAGAATACCATTAAACAAGGATTTGTTAATAATTGGAATTCCCTGTATGATATTTGCAGGCTAGCCTGAGATTAGTATGCTTGTTTATGATTTAAGTGTATATTGAAGTTTCTATTAATTCATAATTTAATTTTAGATGACTAGTTTCTAGTATATTTGTCACTGAGATGTACATTTAAAGCCAATTATATGAGGTAGGGTTGATGTTTGTATCGCAATTAAGTTATTAGATTATGCATGGATATATGATATCGTGAGTGTAAAATGCATAACAGATTTTAAGTGCCTAAGCTGTGACAGTTTATAATATAAATGAGCAATGGCTTCAGATGTAGGTTGCAAGTTTAATTGGATTCTGAAAGTTAAAGCTTACAATTATGTATAGTTGTTAACTGATATAGTAAAGAAAAGTGTAAATGGAATTATGCAATGATGAATATAAGAAAGCAGGAAATGTGTTGGCATAGATAAAAAAATAAAAAAATAAAAAAAAAATGTTTATGGAAAGTATGCTATGTTTATATGTATATAAATGCGTAATATATGCATTATATGAGTGAAATGTTTCAGAATGTGACAGGAATAAAGTATGAGCATGATGATTATATATATATATATGCAAGTATATATAAATATGACTACCTAAAGATAAAGGTAAGTTGAAGCATAAGAAGTACATGTGCATATTTGCATGTTATGGTTTTCATAAATTGAGTTGAAAGTAAGATTGATTTTAAAAATTCAAAGAATTTAAAAGGAAAAATTTTTAAATGTGTCATTTCGAAAGAAATGTATTTCGGGAAATATTTCTTATAGCTTTGAGATTTAAAACATGGTTTATGTTTTTCAGGGCATGAGGGAAAAACTCAGCCCAGTATGTAACTTGAGATTCAGTTGGAATTGACGGATATCATATGGATTCTGGATTTGGGATTTGACCCATCCCAGTTGTACACTAAATGGAATTGACGGATTTAGACATATGCGCACATGTGGAGGATTTGGGGGACGCTCCTAGATCCTCAGCGCTCAGATGGTACATTCCTGGGTGAAGATGCGCCTTCGGGCGAAGATGCGCCTTCGGGCGGAGATGCGCCTACGGGCGGAGATGCGCCTTTGGGAGGAGATGCGCCTACGGGCGGAGATGCGCCTTCGGGCGGAGATGCGCCTACGGGGGGAGATTTGGTTTTCAGAAAAAGGATTTCAGATTTCAGATTTCAGTTTTCAGTTTTCAGTTTTCAGTTTTCAGAAAAGAGTTTCAGAAAAGAACTTAGAAAGACGGTTTTAGAAAGAAGTACAAGAAAAATAAAGATTTTTCAGAAAAGAGTTTTCAGTTTTCAGATTCCCAGTAAACAGTTTTCAGAAACAAGATTTTAGAAATAGTTTTTAGAAACCAGAGATTCAAAGCATGATTTCAGAAAGATAAGTTTTATTAAGAGATTTTCAAACAGAGTTTCAGAAAGATTTTTCAGAAAGCATTTTTTCAGAAAAGAATTCCAAAAAGTATTTTTCTAAAAGCATGACATGCGAGAGTAGAGTATAAATTACTATTATGCATATAGTTCAGCATAAATGTATAATGGCATGATTGCATTAATATGTATATATGGTTAATATATGTGTGAGGCATATTCATATAGAAGTAACATTGTGTTAAATACTAGTGCATGATAGCATGATTTTAGTTAAATGTATATACATTATTGATGACTGTATGAGTTGTATGCTCACTTTGAAAGAACATATTGTAAAGATGTTATAACATGATGATTTAATAACATATGCATGTATACATGGTTGGTGGTAGTGGATTAAATGTTTGACAGAAATAATGTTTTAATATAACCGATTTGATGATATTTCAAGATAGAAAGAGTAGGGAAGTTATTATAATTGCCTAATCTAGATTAGCACATAGTATACAGGAAGGTAAAGAGAAAAATCAGAGTAGCGCAACAGAAGTGTGATGGATTTCGATATATAGTTAGTAAAATAGAAACTTGATATCTGTTATGGTTGTTGAAGATGTAAATAAGAAACATGATTTAAAGTATGTGTGTAGTCAGATATAGAGGATTAATGATAAAGTAATATGATTGTTAAATGGATTGGAATCAATATTAAGATTAAACTTAATTTATATTTGCATGATCACATAGACATCGCAGGTTAATACAGAAACATGACCCAAACTTTGCATGTGCTTGATGCTCAAGGAATAAGCATAGTTACTTACTGAGTCTTATGACTCACACCACAACAGTGTTTGAGTTTTGCAGGTTGGTGACCTGATCGGTTAACCATAGACACCAGAGCTTGAGGAGCCGGGTAGTAGCGTTGCAGTCAGCCAGTCACCAGGTCTTGGGAGTATCAGAGTCAAGTTGTAATAAGTCTAGTTGTAGAGAATTGAATTGTATAAAGTATAGTTTGTAAAAGTTTTTGTTTCTACGTATTTCCGGGCATGAAACCCAATTATATTTTGCCTTGAGTTGTTTATGTTAGTGATATATTATGTCTGGGCCCTATAGGATGTATTGAAGTGCTGGACTTTGATCCAGGTTGTATGATTTTTAGCAAAGGTCATGCCGAATTTTGTCAGAGTCAGAGGCTTATGGAGGCGGGATTAGCCTGTCTCCTGCCGGTAGCATCCTGCTTAGGCGGGTGTTAAAGCCGAGGAAGATTCAATGTCAGACATCATTCTGACAGTCGCCATGAATGAGGTCAGTCAGAGGTTAGTTTAAGGAACAACGGATTCGAGGACTATTCTAACTTCCGAGAACCTAAGCCTACAGTCTCTAAATGACATAGCATGGCCACACACGACAAGTCTCTTCCTAAACACATACAACCAAACACGAAACTTTTAAAAAACCCGAAACGCATACATCATACCCCACTACCCATCCTTCAAACAGAGAACAAATATACCTACACTTAACACCAAACCAAAAACATGCTTCATAACACAGAACGAGAAGATAAGTATGATAGAAGAAAAGAAGAACAAGCAGCAACAAGTAAAGAATCCGCAAGACCAAGCAACAATGGTAGATTACAGCAAATAAAAAAAGAGAGGTCGAACGAAAACTTACTTGATTTGGGAGAAGAAGAGAAGGCAGGAAGAGTTGGCCGTTGGTATGGTCGGCTTGAAGGTTACAGGTCTTATGAACGAGGGAGCTGTTGCAGTTTGAGAGTTGTGATTTTCGTAAAAGAGAGAAAGAAGCGTCGCCTGGCATTCTTATAGTCAGTTCTGTGCATTTGTGGCCGTTGGATCCGGGAAGGCTTAGGATGTGTGCCGGGTGTCACCCTCAGACTCCATCTGATCAGATTGGGATGAAGTGTTGGGACTGAAAGACCTTTGGCTGTCTTGAAGAATGGTCGATTGATTTGGGTTTTTTTGGTGGGAAGACCACGGTTTCTTAACAAGTGGCAAGCTCGGGTTAAACCTTAAAGGTGATTTGATGGGCATTTAAGAAGATGTGATGGCTTACGGTTCTCGAGGGACGATTGCCAGAAGGGTAAAAGGGGTATTTTCTTCAAGTTGGGGAGTCATTTGAAAAACATCAGGAACTTTTTAGACCGTGAATATTGATGCCGAAGTGGTTTCCCCACCAGCTGATTGACGTCACACATCAGATTTTTTGTTGTTCCTGGCACCAACTCATACACTCGTTGGAACCGAGAACTGAGGGACATATGTTGATGGGGATTTCTGCGACTAAGGTATTTGTACAGTTTGGCAAGGGCAGAGAGGGAATTCTACTCGTCCGGAGGATCCATTCTAAGAGGATATAAGTTGATCTTCGACCCAGCGTGGAGCTCGGGTCCAGTTTTTCAAGTATGGCCGACTAGATGATATAGCATGGCACATATTTCAAAGGCCGACAACATCAGAGCTGAGGCCGACCACAATTGACCGAAAGCTCGATTTGATTTAAGCCTTACCCCCTGGAACAAACGGATTAGCTCTGATATTTCGGGTCAGGGCGAGAATAGTTTGAGAAGCTCGGCATATCATTTGGCTAACCTCTTGGAGACCGATATCAGATCAGAGTAGTTGGACTTTTCCCTCCGACACGTGTCATTGTTCAAAGGCTCTTTACAGGCTGGCATCATTATTATTGCGTGTGGCTGTGGAGAAAACATGTTGATGTGACAGGCCGTCAGACGACAGACTTGCTTTCGGCGATGAAAGTTTTGGGACAGAGAGACCGTCAATCAGTCGGAGATCACGTGGGAAACATCACGAAGTTATAGGAACAGTGTTGTAATTCTCTGAGTATATAAGGAGAAGTTAAATTCACTTGCGAGGGGGAGACAACAGATAGAGATAGCGAAACTTGTAAAAAAGAGAGGATGAACACTACTTGTATAAACTTGAAAGGAAAACAGCTCGGTTTCGATTAAGACCTCTCTCCAAACAGGTCGGCAGAGTTAGTTTTGATAATAAAACAACCCCTACCACTTTGTGCCCGTGGACGTAGGCAGGACTCGCTCCGTCGAACAACGGTAAAACCCTCTTGTTGATCTATATGTTTATTATGCTTTCTGCTAAGTTTGCTTTTGGTTCCCCATAACCAAACAAATTCACGGTTGAAGGAGGATTGTCTCGGAGGATTATCTCGAAACTGCCCCTGGGACGAAAATCACCCGTCAACAAAAATATATAAGGCTATTATTCCCATTTCTCTTACCACACACCCCACGAAATTTGCTTAACTCCCAGCCCCCTCCTACGCTGTTTACAGCTAAGCAGTAGCCCTCCAAGTTTGAAAATATTTTTGCCATTTTTCACATCATTTTTAACTCTTCTAACTCCCTAGCTTGAAGACAAGATAAATGGAGCCCTAAACTCCTCTTTTGACCGACTGTTGCAAGGGAAATCGAGGATTTTCGGTTTCTTCAAATTTAAGGTAATTATCTTCGTCTTTTTGCTACTTTTAAGTAATTATTTTGGCTATTGAGCATGGATTGTGAGTTAGGTTTTATTTGGATAAGTTTCTAAGTTTGGTATATTTGAGGTGTTAGGGATTTTGTGTTGGTCTTTTAAAATTATGGATTCCATATTAATTAAATGATGATCTTATTGTTGATATGAGTAGTTTTTTTTTTTTTTTTGCACTTGGATGAGAAGAATTTTGAACTTGTATAAGGGGATATATTTTCGGCTGTTGTGGAAATTAGAGGGAAGTGTTTGAGGATTGATGGTTAGTTGTGAGATGTCATGGTGAATGCTAGGCTAAAAGGAGATAAGGTGTTAAATTGATTAATATGGGGTTTTTTTTATTTTTTTTGAAGGGACAGTTTCAGTTGTTAAGTGTTATGGATGAAGGGCCATTTTTTTAGAGGATGGTGGGGTGACATGATGATGTTGTTGGATGTTGAATTAATGGATGTGGTAGTTTTTGCTTGCGTGGTGGCTTTGTATTGGAAAAAAAAATTTAGCTGATGAAAAATGAATAGGGGAATGTCGGGGAAAATCGATTTAGGAGGAGATGTGTAACTATGGTGATCGGTGAAAGGAAAATTTTAGTGTGCTAGGGTGGGGATGAGTTTCGGTCACTTAAGGATGTGATAGAGGGATGCCTGATTTTGTAGCTTTGTTGCTAGATAGTTGAGTTTGTAAAGTGTTTGTAATAGTCGTGAGTTCGATCATGATAGGGAAAAACTTTGTGGTTGTGATCGGCAAATAAAAGTGGAGATTAAGGACTTTTATGACAGATTTGAAATGCTTGATAATGGGTGAAGTTAGGAAGTTGGATTATGCTACGTTAATGACATTTGGAATGTATATTGTTTAGCTAAAAGCTTGGTAGAGAACAATTAATTTTTAGTGGGAATTTTGGTGAATGTAGGAATTATCAAGAAGATTTGTAATGCTTGAATAATGAGCAGAAGTGTGGCAATGTGTGATGTTATTTTCTAAACCCTTGAACTAAAATTTGACCGTACTTGTTAACTTAACCTCTTGTATCACCGATTATGACATTTCTGCTATTTACGATATAACTAGCAAGCTATTCAGGATGAAGATGAAGGATGGGCCAGTCTCCGATCATGTGCTCCAAATGATCAATTTGATGGATCAAACATATACATTTGATCTAGGACTAACGTTCAAGGTCAAAGTGGATTTGATCCTACAGTCCTGGACTCTCACCTTCAAAGGCTTCATTTCCAACTTCAATATGAACAAGTTGATTAGATCAACTAGGTCACTTAGTGAGCTTCATGGCTCATTAAAACCTATGAAAAAACCAAAACATATTGAAGGTTTAGGGAAATGATAAAATGGTTGTTCTTGTTGTCTCTGGTCCTCACAAGGGCAAGAGAAAATGAAAGGGCAAGAAACAAGCCTCCATGAAATCTAAGCCCACTGGAGGCATATCAAAGAAAAGTATGGAAAAGAAAGCCCAAAATGAGTGCTTCTATTACAAGAAGAAGGGACACTGGAAGATGAATTGTCCTCAGTACCTTACGAGCTTGATGAAGCAAAAAAAAGGTACGTCTTCGTTCTTTGTTATTGAAATGGATCTTGGAATAAGTTTCATATGTTGGACAATTATAACTCATAGCGTCACTATTTGTACAGATCATTGTGTTGTTGTATAAATTAACTATGTGACAAAGAAGATTGCACTCTTATCATTTGTGATTAGATCACCTAGATGTATAAATGATGAGAGGTCCCTATGATTTGTTCTTGGAAGGACAATGATATGAGACAGTATCAGTCTACGAAGGATAAATCATTAAATATCCCTAGTCAGAGTATTATCGAGATTGGACATCGATAAATACGTAAAAAACTAGTATTACACTTGTGCGCGTTGTGAGGGCACAACGACATACTTCTCATATATTTGGGTATAGGATACTCATGCAAGTGTAATAGGAGGTTGTGTTTTACCGATGGTACGGGAAACAGCTTCGCTCTGGATAGACCCCCTCGGAATTCCATTAGTAGTATGACTATGTGTCTATGGAAGTCCGAAATCAGGGTAGGTGTATTTGGTCTTAACCTGAGACTTGCACCGCTAATACTTGCGACAATCAATATACTTTGGTTGCGGTCGTCCAGGGCTTTAACAGGTTCTGTGTACGCCAATGCTGGGTATATTGAGAATCGTAGTGTTTTGGGTGTGATGTCAAGACGAAAGTGTCAATCCAGTCATATGGAGATGATGGTCACGTATGATACGGTATTAGTACTTTTAAGTACTGCAGTCATCGGGATAAAATGATAAGGTCATGTTTATCCGATTATAGAGACTAGTTACCAGACATCTGACATGTGCTTCGTACGGGGCAGACACAATTCCAGCCCCAGGCCTAGCACGTGATCATCCGATACTGGACAGAAATATGTATTACTACGTATACTACGCCTGATATAAATCCTTTATTCTTGTAAGGATATTTCCAGAGAATTGGGTAGGCATGACACTTTGCTAGAAGCAAACCTTGTCTTGTAAATCGGTATAAAAGTAGTACGAGGTACTTACGTGTGCGGATAGTCCGACGACCGAATTTACTGCCAACATATCCGGGGATCTCATGGGTCGTTTCCCAAAGATTCACCGATGACGTATGACTCGCACTCTAAATTAATCTGGGATTAATTAGAAGAGAGAGAAAATTAATCTGGGATTAATTGCAGAGATATTTTATCTGGGATAAAATATCATTTAAAGAGAGATAACAATTAATTTGGAAATAATCGGTAAATTAATATATTTGATATATTAAACGAAATTGGATTTCGATGAGGAATTAAAATTAGATTTTAATTCGGGCGAACAAATTAATTTTGAATTAATTTGTTAGCGACATGAATAGTGACTTCACTAGGCGTAATCATTTAATTACGATGCAACGGAAAATTCGTTAATTTAGAATTAGCGAACCTGAGCCCGAGATTATTTGTGAGCGCATTCGCATTTTGAATTCGAGTGCGGCACGCAAGTCAAATCAAGCGTCAAATCGCTAGTCGCTTCTAGCGTCACATCATTCGTCAATCAAGTGATAGTTGTCTTTCACTTTGAGTGATTGACGCAAGTCACTATTCATAAGTGATGTGAGTTGATGGAGGTTGGTGTGGCTTTATGGTTTGACTTTTGTAAAGCCAAATTTGTGGAAAATGAATTTGAATTTCATTTAAGTGTATTTGATACACAAAATACAAATAACACACAACTCTCTCTTTTGATTAATCTTTCTCTCTCTCACGCCCTTCATGGGCTGTTTTATCTCTTCTGCAGTAGCTCACTGTCGTGAGCTTGGGAAGCTTGAGTGTGTGATTTTTGTGGCAAAAATCACAAGAGCTAGCACTCCGAGAGACATGTGAAGGTGATAGGGAAGTCCACCCATGAGCCGGGAATCGTTCGACGAAGCTTGGAGCTTGACGAAGGACCAAAACCGAGCCAAAACCAGTGAGCTGTGACAGTCACTGCCCTGACATTCCATGAGCAGAATTTCAGTTCTTGTTCGTCAAAGGGTCGCTCAACCGATCGATGTGAGTATTTCACGACTTCGTTGATTTGTATTCGCACATATTTCATACCTGTTTATGATCTTGGGACCTTAATAGAAACCAACATCATATTGTTAGACAATTATGACCCATAGCGTCACTATTTGTAAAAGACATTGTGGTTTTTGTACAAATTAACTATATAGCAATGAAATTGCATTTTATCATTTTGTAATTTGATTACTTAAATATATATAAATGATAAAAGTCCATATGATTAGTTCCGGATTGATAAGATATGAGACAGTATCAATCCATAATGGTTTAATCATTAACTATCTATAGTCGTAGTATTATCGAGACTGGACATCGATAACGCGGAATAGGCTAGTATTACACTTGTACGTGTTATGGATACGTAACGGCATAGTTCTCATATATTTAAGTATTGGATACTTATGCAAGTGTGATAGGAGGTTTTGTTTACTAATGGTATAGAAATAGCTTCGCTCTGGATAGACCTCGCGGAATCCCATTGGTAGTATGACTATGTGTCTATGGGAATCCGCATCAGTGTAGGTGTATTTGGTCTTAACCTGAGACTTACATCGCTAGTACTTGCGACAATCAATACGCTTTGGTTTTGGTCGTCCAGGAATTTAACATGTTCTGTGTACGCCTCTTTTGGGTTTATTGAGAATTGTAGTGTATTGGGTGTAATGTCAAGATGGAAGTATCACTTCAGTCATATGGAGATGATGATCACGCAGGGATACAGAACTGGTACTCTAAATGGTTGCAACCATCGGGATAATATGACAAGGTCATGATTATCCGATTTAAAGAGACTAGTTGCTTGTAATCCGATATATGCTTCGTACGGGGTAGACACTATTCCATCCCCAGGCCTTGCATGTGACATCAGATACTGGATCGCTATACGCAATACTACGTATACTACGCCTGATATAGATTTTATATTCCATTAAGAATATTTTTGGAGAATTGGGTAGGCACGGTGTTTTGCTAGAAGCCAACCATGTCTCGTAAATCGGTAAAAATATAGTACGAGGTACGTACGTGTTCAGATAGTCCGACGACCGGATTTACTGCCAACATATCCAGGGATCTCTTGGGTCGCTTCCCGAAGATTCACCAATGATGTATGATTCGAGCATAATTAATCTGGGATTAATTACGGAGATATTTTATCTATGATAAAATACTATTTGAAGAGAGAGAACGATTAATTTGGAATTAATCGATAAAATAATATATTCGATATATTAAACAAAATTATATTTCGATGCGGAATTAAAATTAGATTTTAATTCGGGCAAACGAATTAATTTAGAATTAATTCGCTAGCGACGTAAATAGTAATTTTACTTGGCATTATTATTTAATTAAATTTGATTTAATTACATCGCAATGAAAAGTTCGTTAATTTGGAATTAGCGAACTCGAGCCCGGGAGTGTTTGCGGGCCCACTCGGATTTCGAATCAAGTAGGGCCCACAAGTCACATCACTTGTCACTTTGAGTGATGGGTTTTGGTGACAATGATGATGACTTGCCTTACACACTTTGTATTGATGATGGCTTGTGTAAGACTTTTACCAAAATTTTGTTAAATCATTTATTGGATTTTTGAAATAAATTTTGATAAGTCAACACACACATTCTCTCTCTCTCTTATTCACGCAAATCTCACAAAAATTGCTCTCTCCATTTTCTTTTCGCTTGGCCGAAAGTTCAAGGAAGAAGAAAGGTGATTTTGTTGCAAAAATTACCAAGAGCTAGCACTCAAAAGGAATCATCACAAGGTGATAGAGAAACCATCTCAAGAGCTTGGAATTCTCTCAAAGCTTGGAGCTTCTTCATCTTCATCAAACTTGGACCTTGGCCAAATTCTTGGAGGAAAATTTTGAACTCAACACTTCCATAAACCGCTCATTGTAAGTATGATTCCGCCATACTTCTTTATTGTATTCACATTATTTTCATTGCTGGAATGATCTTGGGACTATAGTAGAAACCAACAATGGTATCATTGAGCCTAATTTGAGCATGAAAAATATTAGGGTAAAATTTGGGTAAATTGGTTTTGAGCATGATTTAACTAAATTGTTTGTTTGAGCATGCTTGTATATGGATAACTTGGAGTTATATATGATCAATTTCATGAAAAATTAATTGGAACAATTTTTGCCCAAAATTAAGGCTTGGCCGAATGTCATGGTATTTTTTATTTTTTGATCATTGGATGAGTTGAAAGACATGGTTATATTGATTTAAGATTCAATCGGATTGAAATCAGAATCGAATGTAAAAACCCCTAAATGCCATGAGCATGATGAGCATGAAATTGTTGAGTTTCAAACAAGTCCCAAGGATCACATATCATGCATAAAAACGAGTGAATACATGTCAAAGGAGGTGCAGAATAAACTCACATTGATCGGGTTTGATGCTAGGAAGAACAAGTTGCGTTTTCTGCCTCCCTCCAAGCTCGGCAGTGGCTTCCTTATGCAGTGGACTGCTCGGTTTTGCTCCTCTTTGAACCTCAAAAATTCGGCCATGGATGAACACCATTGAAGCTCCAAGCTTCAAGCTTTCCAAGCTCACAAATTCGTTTCCCTACCACCATAATAAACCCATGTGTGTGCTAGCACTACTCTTCTTCAATGCTTCTCAAAATTTTGGTCAAAACCAGAATTTTTTGAAGAAATCGGCTTGAAGCCGTGAAGAAAGAAGAGAAAAGAGAGGGAGAGGAAGAGATGCGTAAGTGGTGAGGGAGAGAGAGAAAATGATTTTTGGTTTATATATTTATTTTATTTTCCAAAAACAAAAACAAATATATATAAATCATTTTCATATATTTATATATCAAAAGTCAAAAAGTAAAAGTTTATTAACTGCTTTCCAACAACCATATCACTTCTACTTTTTACTTTAAGTCACATCATATCACTTTAATAAAGTGACAATTGATTTGACGCATGATGTGACTAACGATTTGACGCTTGATGTGACTTGCGTGCCGCGCTCGAATTCGAAATGCGAATGCGCTCGCAATCACTCTCGGGCTCGGGTTCGCTAATTCCAAATTAACGAATTTTCCGTCGCGTCGTAATTAAATGATTACGCCTAACGAAATCACTATTCACGTCGCTAACGAATTAATTCTAAATTAATTCGTTCGCCCGAATTAAAATCTAATTTTAATTCCGCGTCGAAATCCAATTCTTATAATATATCGAATATATTATTTTATCGATTAATTCCAAATTAATTGTTCTCTCTATTTAATTTATTTTATCCCAGATAAAATATCTCCGCAATTAATCCCAGATTAATTTTCTCTCTTCTAATTAATCCCAGATTAATTAAGTGCGAGTTATACATCATCGGTGAATCTTCAGGAAGCGACCCATGAGATCTCTGGATATGTTGGCAGTAAATACGGTCGTCGGATAATCCGAACACGTAAGTACCTCGTACTACGTTTATACCGACACAAGACAAGGTTGGCTTCTAGCAAAGCGCCATGCCTACCCAATTCTCCAGAAATATTCTTACAGGAGAATATAGATCTGTATCAAGCGTAGTTATACCGTAGTATTGTGCATATCGGCCCAGTATCGGATAGTCACGTGCTAGGGCTGGGGGGATAAGTGTCTACCCCGTCAGAAGCACATGTCGGATGTCTGGTAACTAGTCTCTATAATCGGATATGCATGACCTAGTCATAACATCCCGATGGTTGCGCAACACTTAAGAGCACTAGTACCGTATCCTGCGTGACATCATCTCCAATATGACTGAAGTGATACTTCCGTCTTGACATCACACCCAATACACTACGACTCTCTGATAAACCCAGAAGTGGAGTTCGCAGAACCGGTTAAAGCCCTGTACCACCAAGACCAAAGTCTATCGATTATCGTAAGTATTAGCGATGTAAGTCTCAGGTTAAGACTATACACACCTACCTTGATTTCGGCCTCCCATAGACACATAGTCATAATACCAATGGGATTCCGAGGGGTCTATCCAGAGCGAAGCTGTTTCCCGTACCATCGGTGAAACACGACCTCCTATCGCACTTGCATAAATATCCAATACTTATATATATGAGAACTATGCCGTTGTGCCCTCACAACGCGCACAAGTGCAATACTAGCCTATTCCGCATTATTGATGTCCTGTCTCGATAATACTCCGGCTAGGGATATTTAATGATTAATCCTTCGTGGACTGATACTGTCTCATATCATCTCAATCCAGGAACTAATCATATGGGCCTCTCTTCATTTATATATCTATGGTGATTTAATCACAAATGATGAGAGTGCAATTTCCTTGTCACATAGTTAATTTGCTACAACAACACAATGATCTGTGCAAATAGTGACGCTATGGGTCATTTTATCCAACAATCTCCCACTTGGCACATAGCCAGTCACTCAAGTGTCCAACACCCGAACTATGTACGGTTCGCTCAAATTACTGAGGAAAGGTTTTCGTCAGCGGATTTGCGTAATTATCTTCTGACGCGATTTATACGATCACACATCGCCACGATGTATGATCCGAACGAATCAGATGATATAGAAGTATATATCTGGATCGTCGATGAGACCATTAATTCTTTAGCCTGTGCTGACGCCTAGCTCAGCCGCTAACAGAACTATATCTAATCTAATTAGATTTATTATCAATCCAAATGGCTTCTATTGCTGCCTCAGCTGCAGCAATAATCCGAATTTGTTGTTTATTCGACAACAATTATCTTGCTCGGAATATTTCCAGCTTACTGTCCCGTTATTCAAACTTTATAGTACTGTATTATTTAATTGTTTGGAAACTTGCAGCAGTGATCGCAGTCACTTCAAGTTCTCCATCTCCATAGTTTAAGACAACATCTTTAGTTCTCTCAGATACTAACAGATGTTCTTAATCTTCAATCCAGTGACTATCACTTGGATTGACCTGATTGTGACTCCATATGCTCGAAGCGTATGAGACACCAATACAAGTACATTTTAAATGTACAATTTCCAGAGTGTTAACAACTCCAAATCTATCCATGTAGATCTTTATTCCTTGAATAAAGGTTGTTACTCCCCAGAATTCTACGGAGAATTTCTTATGAAAGCCAAGCTTTCACCGATTGCTTTATGGGAATTTCATTGTCAGTGCCCTCTCCCACTAACCTCCTTATATACACAAGAATTATTTCGTTTTGAGTCAAATCATAAACCATTATGATTATTTCAAAACGTCAGTTCCAAGAACCTTATGCTTGTTTCAATCCAAATATGGATCGAATAACCCGCAAACCTTGTTTGTCGGTTATACAAAATCGTCAGGATGTTGTAAGCATCCTCCAAAAGGTTTCCTTTTCAGGAAAGTGATTTTGATCTGCAACTGACACATTTCATAGATGAAATATGCAGTTATCAACAAGCATCTTCAAAATGGATTTACCATGGCAACAGGTAAAAGGTTGAACCGTTATTAACACAATGTTGATAACGATATCTTTTCGTCAAAAGCCCGGCTTTGTACGTTGGTATGTTGCCTTCCATGTATGTCTTCCTTGAAGACGTTTAATGTACCATAGGCGCAATGCCTTGTGGTACAACAACTAGTATCCAAAATAGTTGTTAAACATGGAATCCATTCCGGACTCATGGCACTTTGCCATAATAGGGAGTCGATACCTTGTATCCTTCCTCAAAACGTAGTCGGTTGGTATACCTTCATAAGATTGACATCTTTATGAGGTTAGATCAGAAACCCATACCCTAGGTTATTTTCTGACTCTATCCGATCTACTCAGTTCTTGTGTATTCGAAGATTAATGGTATAGATTCATCATAGATGAACTATTTGTGTTCCATTAAGGACTTCGTGCCTTGAACAGTATTACTCCGATTTTCATCGAGTATCACTATCCTCCCACTGACCACTGCATATCGGTATTCCTCTTAGGAAAACCGCATGGTGAGCAACAATCACATTGTTCTCATGTGAGATTTATAAGTACTATACTTATGGTTTCCCTTAGGATAACCTATATTGGCACTTATCCAATTTGGGTCCTTAGTTTGGTATCATCCAAACGTTATGCCTGGCATACCCAAATTATCAGGAATGAGAAACCTTGTTTCTTCCCTGTTCATATCCTATATGACATCTGTCAAACAGATTTATATGGAACCTTATTCTAAATAAGTTATTGCACTGTTAAAACTTATCCGTTGAAGGAAATGGTAGCTCAGAACGACTCATGATTAGCCTTATCATGTCTAACATGATTCGGTTAATCCGTTCGGACACACCGTCACTTTGACGTGTTCCGAGAGGAGTCCTCATCTGAAAGAATACCATACTCTTTCATGTATGTACGAAACTTACTGCTTAAGTATTTTCCATTACGGTCTTACTGTGGCGGAATAATACTATAGCCGATCTGTTTATTTACTTCGTGTCGAAACTTCAAAAGTTTACGATCTGCGTTCTTCAAAAGAAACACATAACCATAACGTGATGCCACATCCGTTAAGGTCACGAAATATTCATGTTCACATCTAGCCTAGCTAGATATGGGCCCACTTACTTCACCATGAATAGGGCTAACAGATCGGTGGCCCTTTACTATTACCAAGTAAATAGTATTTTAGGTACTTTACCTAATAAACTAGATTCGCAGACTTTATTTGAATAGTCAAATCAGTCCTAGTACCCACTCTTCAAAAGTGTGGATATACGAGTCTAGTTAAATTGTGTCATAGACAACAATGCCACAAATAAGTCTCTATTGATCAAATCAATTTGAGTTATTTATTTGTCATTTTATATGTTTGAGATTTTATTTATATTCAAAATATAAATTCTGTTATTTACATCTAATGTATTTATCTCAGTATCATCTTTATATAATAAAACACTTAGTGTTCTATAATATAAAGGTTTTATCCGCAACGGATTAAACACTGATATAGAGATAATGTCTCTAGTCAAACTAGTTACATTATAACAGTTCCTAATTCAAGTACACACCCGAAGGGTAGTTCCTAAACTTAGGTATCTACGGTCGAAACAGCGACTTTCGTCCCGTTTCCGATTCGCAGAGCAATCTCAGCTTGAAGTCAGTATCCTGCTCAAAGCAGATTCTGAACATCAATACATATATTTTATGTACCACACTAAGTATTTAAAATCTAATTTCAATACTAGCTGTGAACATAACTAAGACAACATTTTCAAAGTAAGAGCCTTGCCCTTTCTTTAATTCCTTCGTGTCTGCCATATCCAAATGGTAGTCACTTTGGGATATGTCAATTATCTTTTCAATATTTCACAAACCTTTGGCCAAGCCTTGGGTTTCGGAATATCGAAACGATGTGCACCTCGTGCTACATGCCCAATTGCAAACTTTGACTTTATCTCCTCCAGAATAGTCAATTAATTCTCCAAGAATTATAAATTGCAATTTTAATACTTCTTAAATCTAAAATTAGATTTATGACAAGTATATTAAATTAAGCATTAAAGTCATCATCACATAAATCTTCCAAAGATTTTATGCTCTACTTATTTTGCTTAATTTTGGGCTTAAGGTATAATAAGTTATTTTATCAAATAAAGTAACCTATTATTTATTCCCAATTTGAAAATTAAATCATTTAAAATATTTTAATCCCAGATTATATTTTAAATATCCAACTTTTCATTTTTATCTTGATTACAATAGTCCAACTATTTAATCAACGATTAGTGGTACTATATATATTATAATGATTATAATAGTCCAACTATATAATCAAATATAATCCAAATTAATTAACCTCAATTACATTGATTACTATAATCCAATTATGAAATCAACTGTAAACTGAAATTAATTAATTCAAATATATTGATTAATATAATCCAATTATATATAATCAAGTATAATACAGTCCAACTGTTTATTAAAACAACAATTTAAATATTAGTCCAACTAACATTTAATCTAATGACGAAATAATTTAAATGAGCGCGTATGGCGAGTAATTGAACGAGTATTGCAAATTCAATTCTTGCCTCCCACTATTTTTCGTCGAGCCTCTAACCCTCTGTCGAGTACTCGGGAAACCGTGTTTCCTAGTGGGCTAGGATCCCGTTAAATATCACACAATCTTGACTTTGGCCAACAAATTGTATGATAATTAACTAGGTAGATCTCTAAGATCAATTGGATCTCATCCAACTCCTAGATCCAGTAGGTGGACATCCAAGTCCCAAACATATATCTTATATATGTCTATACATCGAATGTATACCCTAACCTTTTTCCTCTGAATCAACTAGGCCTTGGCTTTGGCACAATAAACCTAGTGATCCCAGTCAAGCGCGGACCCATTGACATGGAAGCTTCGTAATCAATGTCAATGGACAAGAAGTGGTCTTGACTTTGGCCAACAAACCACAACTTGGACACGACACCGATATGGAACAAAGCTTCGTGATTAAAACACATCTTCGACGGACAAGGGCTTGACTTTGGCCAACAACCCCTGCCAATCTCGGATCTTGAGTAAAAATCACTCAATGGAAGGAAAATAAACGCTTGATATTTAACGAGGGTTTTTCGCGTGCAAATTGGCTACCAATTTAATTATCTTTGTTAAGGTCTCATCATCATACACCCTTAAACATGCATTCTAAACACATAATAAAGCGCATATGTAAAATAATAATGATATGCGGATGGATATTTTACATTGATCCTAGATCAAATCTCTCACTTTCTCTCTCCCGCTAGCACAAATATTTCTTCTACCCGTTACACTACACTTCTAAAGAAACCTCATATACATAGAGGGGAATAGGTGAGAAGAGAATACAAAGAATAGGAGATAAGGCTGGACACGCAGGTCCAATTAATAAATCAAATTTATTACAATTTCCAAAATCGCCCCACCCGGCTAATATCCATCCGATATACATTATTCAAACATCACAACCATGTATTCATACAAGCATGTTATCAATCAATCTAATCAAATTAATTAATCTTGATAATTAGTGATCATCCAATGTTCAAACAAAGATTTGATTTTGTTCGAGTCAAACTCGTATTGCGAACACGTACTCAAAATATGATTTCTCCGAATTAAATTAAATTACATAATTAAATCCAATTTAATACGCATTTAATTCTAATTCATTATTTAATTCCAAATTAAATATTACACTTTATAAAATAAACCTTTACGATTTAAATTCCAAATTTAATCGCTACGGGTCTCAAAGCCCGATTAATATCCAATATTAATTTAATTAAAGTCCAATGGGCTTTTAATTAATTTCTTCAAGGCGTGGACTTTTGGTCAACTCGGGTCAAACCCGCAACCAAAGTCCAATCCGGGATTTACCCCATAAGCCTTTAAATTAATTTTGGCCCATTAGGCCCAATTAAACTTTAAAGGTTCATTAGTCGCATTTGGGCCTTTTGGAAGCGGTTTTGGGCCTAATTGGATCCAACCAATTTTGGCCTAAACCAACTTTGTACAACAAAGTCCAATAAACCCAATAACAACTTAAAAAGCCCAAATCCAATTTTAAGCCCAATAATTTAATTCCAAAAATTCCAAATTTTCCAATTAAATTACCTAAAGTGTATAGCATTATTAATTGCCCAAATCAAAGTTTCCAAAACATCAAATTTGTCCAATTAATCATGCTTAACATCAATTAATCATGTCCAACATAATTAAATCAAAATCAAACCCAATTTATACATGCTAAAGTCTCGGCCAAAGAGGGAAATTATGCCCAAATCAAATTCAATCCAATTGAACCCAATCAAACATAAATTCAACATCCCCAAATGATTTCTAAGTCATCCAATGAACAAAAAATCAAAAAACCAAGACATTAGGGCACTTGCCAAATTCGGCCATCACAAGCAAATTGGGGAAAAATTGTTCCAAACATTTTTCATCAAATTGATCTAATCAATCATCAATTAAACAACATTCAAGCATTCTAAATCATCCAATTTCATTAAACATGCTCAAAATCAAGTTTACCCAAATTTGTCATGCCCAAAATTTAGGGAAAAATGGATCCAACCAAATTTCATGAAATTGATTATGCACAACATCAATTCAACCTCATTCAAGCATACTATACTAAACAATTTAATCATTTGATGCTCAAATTGAGTTTACCCAAATTAAAGTTTTGGCCAACAATAAGCAAATTGGGGAAAATCAATCCAATCAATTTTTCTTCAAATTGATTACATATAACTCTAATTATTCATAAACAAACATCTTAAACAAACAATTTGTCAAAATCATGCTTAAATCAAAAAGCCCCAAATTTTGCTCAAGAACCCTAAATTCGTTTTATGCAACCAATAGCTCAAGATACCATTGTTGAGTTTCAAACAAGTCCCAAGGATCACATATCATGCATAAAAACGAGTGAATACATGTCAAAGGAGGTGCGGAATAAACTCACATTGATCGGGTTGATGCTAGGAAGAACAAGTTGCGTTTTCTGCCTCCCTCCAAGCTCGGCAGTGGCTTCCTTATGCAGTGGACTGCTCGGTTTTGCTCCTCTTTGAACCTCAAAAATTCGGCCATGGATGAACACCATTGAAGCTCCAAGCTTCAAGCTTTCCAAGCTCACAAATTCGTTTCCCTATCACCATAATATAACCCATGTGTGTGCTAGCACTACTTTTCTTCAATTTGCTTCTCAAAATTTCGGTCAAAACAGAAAATTTTTGAAGAAATCGGCTTGAAGCCGTGAAGAAAGAAGAGAAAAGAGAGGGAGAGGAAGAGATGCGTAAGTGGTGAGGGAGAGAGAGAAAATGATTTTTGGTTTATATATTTATTTTATTTTCAAAAACAAAAACAAATAATATAAATCATTTTCATATTTTTAATATCAAAAGTCAAAAAGTAAAAGTTTATTAATGCTTTTTCCAACAACCATATCACTTCTACTTTTTACTTTAAGTCACATCATATCACTTTAATAAAGTGACAATTGATTTGACGCATGATGTGACTAACGATTTGACGCTTGATGTGACTTGCGTGCCGCGCTCGAATTCGAAATGCGAATGCACTCGCAATCACTCTCGGGCTCGGGTTCGCTAATTCCAAATTAACGAATTTTCCGTCGCGTCGTAATTAAATGATTACGCCTAACGAAATCACTATTCACGTCGCTAACGAATTAATTCTAAATTAATTCGTTCGCCCGAATTAAAATCTAATTTTAATTCCGCGTCGAAATCCAATTTCTTATAATATATCGAATATATTATTTTATCGATTAATTCCAAATTAATCGTTCTCTCTATTTAATTAATATTTTATCCCAGATAAAATATCTCCGCAATTAATCCCAGATTAATTTTCTCTCTCTTCTAATTAATCCAAGATTAATTAAGTGCGAGTTATACATCATCGGTGAATCTTCAGGAAGCGACCCATGAGATCTCCGGATATGTTGGCAGTAAATACGGTCGTCGGATAATCCGAACACGTAAGTACCTCGTACTACGTTTATACCGATTTACAAGACAAGGTTGGCTTCTAGCAAAGCGCCATGCCTACCCAATTCTCCAGAAATATTCTTACAGAAATATATAGATCTGTATCAAGCGTAGTATACCGTAGTATTGTGAATATCGGCCCAGTATCGGATAGCCACGTGCTAGGGCTGGGGCTGGATAAGTGTCTACCCCGTCCGAAGCACATGTCGGATGTCTGGTAACTAGTCTCTATAATCGGATATGCATGACCTAGTCATAACATCCCGATGGTTGCGCAACACTTAAGAGCACTAGTACCGTATCTTGCGTGACATCATCTCCAATATGACTGAAGTCATACTTCCGTCTTGACATCACACCCAATACACTACGACTCTCTGATAAACCCAGAAGTGGAGTACGCAGAACCGGTTAAAGCCCTGTACCACCAAGACCAAAGTCTATCGATTATCGTAAGTATTAGCGATGTAAGTCTCAGGTTAAGACTATACACACCTACCTTGATTTCGGCCTCCCATAGACACATAGTCATAATACCAATGGGATTCCGAGGGGTCTATCCAGAGCGAAGCTGTTTCCCGTACCATCGGTGAAACACGACCTCCTATCGCACTTGCATAAATATCCAATACTTATATATATGAGAACTATGCCGTTGTGCCCTCACAACGCGCACAAGTGCAATACTAGCCTATTCCGCATTATTGATGTCCTGTCTCGATAATACTCCGGCTAGGGATATTTAATGATTAATCTTCGTGGACTGATACTGTCTCATATCATCTCAATCCAGGAACTAATCATATGGGCCTCTCTTCATTTATATATCTATGGTGATTTAATCACAAATGATGAGAGTGCAATTTCCTTGTCACATAGTTAATTTGCTACAACAACACAATGATCTGTGCAAATAGTGACGCTATGGGTCATTTTATCCAACAGAAATGAGTTGATTTTTTGTTTCAAAATGTTGGACATGTGTTGAACAAATTAATACATGATTAATTGATTAAATTAGTATTTTGGAAATATTAATTTAGATAATTAATTGATGTAATACACTTTAATTAATTGAATTTTGAAATTTGGAGAATTAAAATTTAATTAGTTGGGCTTAATTTAGAATTGGGCTTTAAATATTATATTTGGGCCTAATGGGCTTGGTTGGGCCAAGTTAATTTAAGTCAATTGGATTAGATCTAAATTGGGCCTAAATCATTCCATTAAGTCCAAATGTGACAAATGGGCCTTTTAAGTTTAATTGGGCTTTAGGGGTCTAAATTGGTTTCTTGGCAAATAAGGGTGATTCCTTAATTGGGCTTTGGTATTTGGGTTTGACCCATATTGACCAAAGTCCATGCCTTAAGAAATTAATTGAAAGCCCATCGGACTTTAATTAAACGACATTGGATGTTAATTGAGCTTTGAGACCCATTAAGATTAGATTTGGAATCTAAGTCTTTAAAGGCACATTAAAAAGTGTAGTTATTTAATTTGGAATTAAATATGGAATTAGTATTGAATACGAATTAAATTAGATTTAAATTGTGGTTCGATATGTTGGTTTCTATTAAGGTCCCAAGGATGAAATCAAGCATGAAACAAGTATGAATACACAAAGGAGAATGACAGAATCATACTCACAATGAACGGATTGGATGCTACGAAGAAAAAAACTTTTGTCCCCTTTTTGGTGAAGCTCACGGCAGTCCACTGTCAAGGTGTCCTCCATTTTCGGTTTTGGCTTGATCCATGAAGCTCCAAGCTTTGTTTGGTCATTCCTTGCTCATGAGATGGTTTCCCTATGACCTTGTATGCCTCCTAGAGTGTGCTAGCACCTTGATGATTTGCCACAAATCATCATTTTATTCCCCTTGAATTGAGGCAGTGAGCAGAAGAGAAAACAATGGCCAAATGGCCGAGAGAGAGAGAGAGATGAAGAGAGGGTTTCCAAAACCGTGTGAGATGAGAGAGGGAAAAAGAAATGTGTTAAGTATATTTGTTTTT
>SKCR01017670.1:0-104197 GCA_019454045.1 Zanthoxylum bungeanum
GTAAAAACTGTTAGGATTGGTGCACTGAGTGCCAATCCGGATCGTATTTATGTCCGATTCATAAATACAAGCAATTCTATTTTCCATAATATTACTAATTTTATGGTAGCACCCTTGTCTTTTATACTCTTATTCGATCTAATTATGATCACATATCTGATTACGATTAGATCGAAACTGAATCTGATTCAGTGATACGTGTATATTAGACAAAGACCCTAAGATTTACAATATAGTGCGCAGTTACAATGTAGTTTGTAATTGACATTGGGAAGTGCACTATAAGATGTATATCCTTAAATAAAGTTCCTGGTCAAGATTTACTAATACGGGTCAGTTAGTAAAATTCGCTGAGACCAGTACATGTCGTATATCGTGACTTGGTCTGATGATTTATCTCAGTGAACCATGAGTCTCAGAAGACTCGTATAGACATGTAAGTGTTTATTTGATAAGACACTAAACGACTCACTGAAGATTTCCTAATAGATGGTACACCAATGTCAATAGGAATCTTCGCGAGTTGAGTGAGCATAATGGTTCTCCGACTTGAGATACCACAGTGGGATATATGAGTTATCCTCCACACTTTGATGGCAGTCACGTCAACGATCTATTCATGATCAGACCTCTGCCTGTTCGTTGAGTGTGGACTGATGCTCATGATATCCAGTGCGTATCAAGATAGGATCTGTCAGTCCTGTGTACTAGGCATAGGCATCCTCACGTGTTTACGATCTAGTAAATCCATGGTCGTGGTATAACTTCGGAAAGCAGTTCCGAGTGTTATTTAGAGATTGTAAATTGAAAGTCGACTATATTATACCGAACATGTTTGACGTTTTTATCTATGCCCCATGTATATGGATAGCCTGTGACGGAGGGATTATACGTATGCAATGACCTCAGCTTGCATAGTTTAGCGAGATTATTCGTGGTCGTCATAATCCATGAGTAGGTGAATTATGGACACGAAATTGGATTTCGTGACGGATAAACCTAAACTTAGATTATGGACACGAAATTGGATTTTGTGACGGATAAACCTAAACTTAGAGAGTCTTACAATATGAAGTGTACTCATTGAGCATTTGGGCAACTCGATATGAATAAACAGATTACTCATAATACTTCATCTGATTAATGTATTAGGGAATTTGGTCAATCCTAATTATGTGTATTTGTATTTGATACATAATACGATTAAATACACATGAATTATTCGTTTCAAATGAGATTTTGACACATACCATAAATATATATATTGTTATTTATTGTAAATAAAAATACATATATAATAATAATTACATTAATTAATTATTTGGATATTTTAATTGTTAAATATTTGAATTATTAATAATAAACCTTTTCCATAAATGTATGGAATTAGTCCAATTATTATTGGTCAACATGGCATGATTAATTAAGGTTATGGTTCAATTTGATTTGGCCAACCAAAAAGCTTATCTTATATTGTTTTAATTTAATGAAATAAAAAATTGCCAAATGACCTATTTGTCCCTAAGAAAGTCGGTCATGTATATTAAAATTAGGGAAATTATTTTCTTCATCTTCTTAGCTCCATTCATGGCTGAAACTTCCTCTCTAAATGGGTTTCAAAATATGTTTTCTAAATCCATGAAGATTTGAAGGAAATTTCAAGAAAAAAGCATATGAAACAAGTGATTAAAGGTAATCCACTTAAACCCTAAGCTTAGAAATTTATTTTATTGTTCTTGATGATTTAGAAAGGTTTTAGGGTTTCTTCAAATCTGAATTTTGAGGCTTTTGTTTGTGAATGATGGAGATGGAAGTGAAATGCATGTGTGAAGTAGATTTGGGTGAAATTAGTGTAATTTGTATCCAAATTATTCATTTGATGATGAGTTGCTATTCTAGAGTGTTATGACCACTCTTGTGACACCTAGAATGTTCGTGGGGTTGTTCATAAGTGGTGACTTTGGTTGGTGTTATGATTAATTAGATTAATCTTGAAAATTTGGATTTAAAGCATGAAATTGGAATTTTTGGTTTCCGGATTAGATTCTGTAAAACTGGAATTTGTGATGATTTTGATGTCATATGAATGTAATGGATGTGTTTTGGGAGTTTGGAACAATTGCGGAAAGTGTTTCAGAGTTGAAATAAGCGAAAACGGCCAAAAACTGCGTTACCGGGTGAGTTTGAGCCAACTGGGTGACGGCTGTCCAAACAGTGAGTTCGTCACTGTTTGGTCAGCCCATGAACTGCCCTAACACTATTAAGGCTTACCTGGGCGGTCCCCATAAGTGTTTGGTGGTCGGTTCGGTCCAAAACGTGTTTTGCGTCATTTGCGGAAAAAAAACGATTTTCGTAAAAATTTCGCGACATCTCAACCTTATTTATGTTGATATTTGATATTGAATAAATAGGTTTAGGTGAAATATGAATAAATTATTCATATTAGATATGAATAATTATTCAGTATTTTGAAAAAAATTTAAAAAACGATTTCGCCCAAACCGCGCTTCTACTGCGCTCATCGCCCAAAACCCTAACAAAAACCTAATGGGAAAACCTGGTTAAAAGAAAAAGAATACGGTGCACATATGTCCGATTAGTTATAAATATTTATTTTCTTAAAAAATAATGCTTCTCCTAATGAGACCTCATTCAGATGATAAACATCTATCAATCAAATAATTTTGTTGAGATATATTTATAATCTTTTCAAATAATGATGTAGGCAAACTTTTAGTAAATAATATGCTAAATTATTTATGGAACGTATCTATTTGATATCAATTTTCTTGTTTTATTGAAACTCATAGGTGTAAAATAATTTGTAGGAGATATATTTTTTTCCTATCCCCTTAATATTTTCTCTTTGAAGTTGAGCTATTATAAAAATCGCATTATCTTCATAGATTATTGTCGAGTTAGTGACTTTGAAAATAATTTACAAGAGAACTCTAGATATGATGGATGTCATATTGCATTACCATATGCAACTTACTTGCCTCATACAATGCGACGAGAGTTTGCTTCGTAGATTGTAAGATATTGTTATATCATTAAAGTAAAAACATATTCCGTTTGTGAATAAGCTTATTAGGGATAGACAAATAACTCGCATTTGCCATAATTAATAAGACTCTGATTTTTTCTTTAGTTCATTAGATTAACCTAATTTCAAATCAATAATTCCTTAAGATAACGAACAAAGATGTATTGATAATGTCCAATGTATCTAGTTGGTTAAAACTTGTTGATGGTGTTTTCAGGCACTAAACATTTAAGACAGCACGACGAGGACAGAAGGGTAAATTCCTGGCTGGTTGAGATCATCGGAAACCGACCCGACCACAACATGTGAAGACCGACCACTTTGGTTCGTATGACCGAGCACTTTAAGGTCGGCAGGAACACTCTCAGCATAAAAAACTGTCATGACCGACCACATTAAAACCGACCAGACGGCGAGACACGTCAAAGATGACGACACTCTATTCTAACGGATAAGATAAGCAAGTTATCCTACTTTCACAAGGAGATGGAGTCAGAATCCGAAAAAAAGAAAAAAGAAGAAGAAAAGAGAAGCATCAGGCTGGGAATCCTTACAAGAAGAAGAGACTAAGTTCAAGTAGGATTTCTTATACAAATAGGAGTCTGATTTCTGTATCACTATAAAAAGGAGAGCATAGTATGTGTAAAAGGCATCCTAAAAAAAAATCATAAAAGGTGACCAAAAAAAGCTAGTGATCTGAATTTTCAAGCTCTGACTTGTAGAGATTTGAGAAGAGTGTTTGAGCAATAAAAGTACCATCTTTTGTGTCCGTGGACGTAGGTCGGATCCAAATCCACCGAACCACGTTAAATCTCCTTGTTGATTGGTGTGTGTGTTTATCTGTTTTTTGCTAAATTTGCCTTTGGTCCCCCATAACCAAACAAATTCACTATTGAGGGAGGATTTCTCGGGAGTGATATTCCATATTGCCCTGAGACCAAAATCAGCCGTCAACAGTTGGCGCCGTCTGTGGGGATCCAACAAAAAGCAACTCGCGTAGTGAGACGATGGCGGAAGACGGAAGCCACCAACCATCAGGGAGCTCGGCTGCAGATTGGATGGAGAAGATGATTGAGGAACCTTAGGAAGGAAAAAGGAGGAAAGCCGAACTCTGCTAAAAACCATAGTAGACCGGTTAGAAAGGATAGAAGGAGCATACAATGGGAAATTCGAAGCAGGGACTAGCCGACGAAGGAACGACATAGCAGAAGGAAAAAGAATGGTCGATATAAGTGAGGACGACAGACCCCGGAAGAGGGATCCTTACAGGGTAAGATCCGTAGTGGTTCAGGGAGATTCCCAGACCGAGGACACCTGGGAGGAAGAAAGTGACAAATCGTCACCAGACCCCTCCTATGATAGCCTTCACAACACCCGGCGAAAGGAGAAAGAGTATGACGAAGAAGTACGAGAAGATACCGGCCACGAGAAGCACCACCCCCGGGATAACAGGAAGAAAGGAGACCACAGGAGGCAGAATGGAACCAAGAATAGCAACATGAAATCTTGGTTACGGGAGGAGCTGATCAAATGGGGAGTATATCCCAATACAAACAGAGGGGATATCCAGGACGGCAAAGATGAGTCCCCCCTCACAGAAGAAATAAAATCAGAGAAATTCCCAAAAAGATTCAGCATGCCGACCATGACACCATACAAGGGCCATACCGATCCCAAAACCCACATTGAAGGTTTCGTCCTACTAATGGAGGTCCAGGGAGTAGTAGGAGATGCCATCTGCAAAGTATTCCCCCTAACTTTAAGTGGACCCGCCATCCTATGGTACAGAAGCCTGGCTCCGGGGAGCATCAGAGACTTCGCACAACTTAAAAAGTCATTCATTCGGCACTTCAAAGGGGCTTGCGTCCCCAAAAAGACAATTGGAGAATTAAGGCTTATGAAGCAAGGAGAAGACGAACCTCTGAAGATATTTATTGAAAGATACCATAATATGGTACTTGAAGTCGGAGGGTATGAATCCCCCGAGGCCCTGGAAAGCTTGAAGGGAGCCTTGAAGGTCGGAAGGCTATGGACCCATCTAAGGATCCAAGACACCCCGGACTACGCCACCGCTCTGGAGGTAGCCCGAAAATTCGTTTTGTTGGAAAACGAGGAAAAAGTATCCCGAAAAGGGAACACCATTAGAGAAAGAACCGCAAGGGAGGGTGCCCCCCGCCGAACAGAAAGAGAATCCAGAAGACCGCTCCCGAAGCACAAAGAATTCAAACCACTGCACCGGGACAATCAAGAGAGAAGGGCGCCGACCCAAGTAAACCATGTGGTCGGGGAAGATGCATACATTCCCCTAAAGAAGCCACTAGGACAAATTGTCATGGAGATCCAGGGGAAAGGCCTCTTAGTGGAACCCGACCAAAGAAGATTCCCTCCGGACAAAAGAAACCAAAAAGCTTATTGTGTACACCACAACTCCAAAGGACATGCAACAGACGGATGTAAAGATCTGCGAGAGCAAATGGAGGATCTAGCACGAAACGGGTATCTCAACAAATACATTGACCACGAGATCATGACGGCCAGACAAAGAGCACGTGGTCGCCAAATCAATATCATCGCAGGAGGAAAAACACTGGCCGGAAACTCTAACCGGTCAAGGAAAGATTACAGCAGAACCCGAGGACCAGATGTCTTAGAAACAGAGCAGGGCATAAGGCAACCGGGAGGCCGGTCGATACCAATAATGTTCACTGATGAGGATACCCGAGGAGTAAGTTTCCCTCATGACGATGCATTGATAATCAAGGCAGTCATCAGCGGGTCGGAAGTAGACAGAATCCTAGTGGACCCCGGGAGCGCAGTTGATATAATTTCCAGAGAAGCACTGGACAACCTAGGGGTAGAATATGCAACCCTTACCAACGATAGCACTCCCTTATACGGTTTCGGAGGAGCAGCCGTTATCCCTAGGAAGAATACAGTTGGCAATAACTGTCGGGACACATCCCCAGACCCGGACGATCATGACAGACTTCACTGTAGTAGACTGCATGAGCAGTTACCAGGCCATCGTCGGGCGACCCTTCATGATGAAAACGAAAGCCGCGATGTCCTGCTACCACCTAAAACTGAAATTCCCCACCCGGGAAGGGATTGGAATTGTGTGCGGAAGCCAGAAAACAGCTCGCAGCTGCTTCGCAACTCTCTCACGAGAAACTCTATGCATCACAGAAGACAGTCGAAAACGACAAAGGAACCAGGGAGAAGAAGAAGAAGACAGAGACCCGGGCACCTGGCCAAACAAAAGTGCTCGACTTGCTGCAGCTGAGGAAACCGAGGAGATAGAACTTTACGGGGCAGGAAAAAGTTTAAAGATAGGGGGAGGCCTGAGCGAGTCCATACGACGAGACCTTCTGGAATGCCTGAAGGGATACCCGGATGTTTTTGCCTGGGGGTACAATGACATGCCGGGGATCGACCCGAAATTCATCAATCACCGCCTAGCAGTAGACTCATCTCGCAAGCCGGTCAGGCAGAAGAGAAGGAACTTCAATCAAGAGAGGAGTAAAGTAATAGCAGCCGAGGTCGAGAAGCTACTAAAGGCGGGTCTCATCAGGGAAGCAAGGTACCCGGATTGGGTATCGAACGTGGTATTGGTCAGGAAGAACAATGGCAAGTGGCGAATGTGCGTCGATTTCACCGACTTAAACAAGGCATGCCCGAAAGACAGCTTTCCTTTGCCAAACATAGACCAGCTAGTAGACACCACAGCCTGCCAAGGCTTACTGAGCTTCATGGATGCTTTCTCCGGATACAACCAGGTCAGAATGTGCCCGGCAGACGAAGAGAAGACGACCTTCATCACAGATCAGGGGCTTTACTGCTATAAGGTGATGCCCTTCGGGCTAAAAAACGCTGGGGCAACTTTCCAAAGGTTGGTAAACAAAGTTTTCAAACCGCTTATCGGCATTACAATGCTGGTTTATGTCGATGACATGATAACAATGTCGAAAGAGCCAAACAACCACATGGACGACCTAAAAAGGACTTTCGAGCTTCTAAGAAAACACAACCTAAAGCTCAATCCGGAAAAATGTACCTTCGGCGTAGCTTCAGGGAAGTTTTTAGGCTACATGGTGAGTGCCCGGGGAATTGAAGCAAACCCACAGAAGATCCGGGCAATACTGGCCCTAAAATCTCCCAAAACAGTAAAAGAAGTACAGAGTCTAACCGGTAGAGTGGCCGCGCTCAACCGGTTCATATCACGAGCAACTGACAAATGCCACCCTTTCTTCAAAGTAATTCAAAAAGCAAAAAAGGATGTCGACTGGACGGCAGAGTGCGAGGAGGCCTTCCAGCAGCTGAAACGGTATCTCATGCAGCCCCCACTCTTGGCTAAACCACTCCCAGGTGAAACATTATACCTATATCTGGCTGTTTCGGACCGAGCAGTAAGTTCAGTACTGATACAGGAAACCAACAAGATCCAGAAACCTGTCTACTATATCAGCAAAGCCCTCTTAGACGCTGAAACCCGGTATCCAGTACACGAACTGGTCGCCCTTTCACTAGTTACGGCAGCTCGAAAATTACGGCCTTACTTCCAGGCCCATCCTATCCGGGTATACACCGGCCACCCCCTAAAAAAAATTCTGCAACGGCCAGAGGTTTTCGGCAGATTAGTAAAGTGGTCGGTAGAACTAAGTGAGCATGACATCGCCTACCTCCCGAGAGCAGCAGTAGCAGTGAAGGGACAAGCCCTGGCAGATTTTGTCGCCGAATGTACCGACCCCCAGACCCTGGCTATAGACGAGGACAAGTGGGAAATGTCCGTAGACGGTTCGGCCAGCACACAAGGCAACGGCGCGGGAATCGTCCTAAAAAGTGACAAAGGAGAAGAAATCTTGCTCGCCCTAAAATTCACTTTCATAGCAACCAACAATGAAGCTGAGTATGAAGCAATACTGGGCGGTTTGAGACTATGCACGGTGCTAGGGATCCAAAATGTGGTAGTAAGGAGTGACTCGCAGTTAGCCGTTCAACAGCTAAAAGGAGCATTTCAAGCAAAAGAACCGGGCATGATGGCCTACCTGACCGAAGTACGAAAGCTAACAGGGAAGATGGGAGATGTAAGCTTCGAACAAATCCCCCGAGAAGACAATTGCGAGGCAGACTCTCTGGCACGGCTCGCTTCTTCAACAAAAGCCGAACACTCCAGGATAATCCCTTTGATCCACGTCCGGGAAAAAAGCGTGGGGGAATCTGAAGTAGAAGTTCTAGATAAAGAAAGCCCAGCGTCATGGATGCTACCCATCAGAAAATACTTGGAAACAGGAGAAACACCAGAGGGACAGAGGCAGAGAGGAGAAAGTTAAGGTACAAAAGCACCAAATTCTCCCTAATTAACGGGGTACTTTACCGACGGGGTTACTCAGTCCCCCTCTTAAGATGTCTTGCCGAAGAAGAGGCAGATTATGTGCTCAGAGAGATACATACGGGCATCTGTGGGAGCCACGCCGGAGGTCGCTCAATCGCTTTCAAAGCCTTAAGACAAGGTTTTTACTGGCCGACCATGCACCAGGACGGTGTAAAAGTAGCCCGCAGGTGTGAAGGATGTCAGAAAAACGCAAACCTCCACCACCAACCAGCAGAACAGCTGACCACGTTGCTCAGTCCCTGGCCGTTCGCCCAGTGGGGGCTAGACATCATTGGACCAATGCCACGAGGGAAAGGACAGGCGAAGTATGCCATCGTAGCCATAGACTATTTTACCAAATGGGTGGAGGCAGAGCCATTATCCACCATAACGGAGAAAAGAGCCACTGAATTCCTGAGGAAAAATATCGTCTGCCGGTTCGGGGTTCCCCGAGCCATCATCACGGACAACGGGAAGCAATTTGACAGCAAAGGTTTCAGAAAACTCTGCGAGGACCTCCAGATTGCCCTAAGATTTGCTACACCAGCCCATCCCAAATCAAACGGCCAAGTCGAAGCAACGAACAAGACCATCAAGGCCAACCTCAAAGCTCGGCTTGGATCCAGCAAAGGCCTATGGGTCGAGGAACTACCGGAAGTACTATGGGCGCATCGGACAACCTGTAAGGACTCCACGGGAGAAACCCCGTTCTCCCTAGCATACGGGTATGAAGCTGTCATCCCAGCAGAGATCGGAGTAAACTCCCATAGGGTTCAGCACTACGAGAGTAAACAGAATGAAGGACTTATCAGAAACTACCTCGACCTGATCGAAGAAAAGAGAGAAAGATCGGCCATAAAGACAGCAATTTACCAACAAAGGATGGCCCGTTTTTACAA
This sequence comes from Zanthoxylum bungeanum, assembly GCA_019454045.1. Classification (NCBI taxonomy): domain Eukaryota; kingdom Viridiplantae; phylum Streptophyta; class Magnoliopsida; order Sapindales; family Rutaceae; genus Zanthoxylum; species Zanthoxylum bungeanum. Next base: position 9,317 of record SKCR01017670.1, read on the forward strand.
CAAAAGGATTCGGACACGCACCTTCATCCCAGGCGACCTAGTGCTAAGAAAGGTCACCCTAAATACTCGAAAGCCAGAGGAGGGCTCCCTGGGCGCCAAATGGGAAGGGCCCTACAAGGTGATAAAGGTGGTAAAACCAGGAGTGTACATCCTAGAACGGCTTGACGGCACAAGATTAAAAAAGCCATGGAATGCCGAGATGTTGAGAAAATACTTCCAGTAAACGTCCCCTCCCTCCTATCTGCTTACTACCAACAAATAAGGGACCGGGATTCAAATACAGAGCCTTTCTCGAAATGGCCCACAGAGAGTTGTAAGAAGGGCAGTATGTCCCCAAGTATCAATAAAAACTTTTGTTATTTATCCGCTCTTCTAAAAAATAAAAGTTTGCAAAAGAACTCCGGGGACATACTCAATGCAACAAACCAAAACATAAGGTGAAATTCGCCCTTAATATTCCAAACAGCCCGGGGTCGGGTACATCCCACCGAGTCAGCCCTTCGGACTGGGGACGTAACATTCCCCCAGGTCCAAGTGCCTTCTTCAGCTCGGGGTCGGGTACATCCCACCGAGTCAGCCCTTCGGACTGGGGACGTAACATTCCCCCAGGTCCAAGTGCCTTCTTCAGCTCGGGGTCGGGTACATCCCACCGAGTCAGCCCTTCGGACTGGGGACGTAACATTCCCCCAGGTCCAAACACCTTTTTCAGCTCGGGGTCGGGTTACGTCCCACCGGGTCATGCTCATTGGACTGGGGACAGGACATTCCCCCAGGACCAAATATCTCTTTAGCTCGGGGTCCCCAGGGACATACTCAATGCATAGGATCCGTGGGAAGCATAGCACGGGGAGGAATGATCCCCCTGTGACGATTGCTTGCTCCAGTGTTACCGAACATAAGGAGGAATATGCCCTTAATGTGTCGAACACTCTTTGATCCTCATTTACCCGATGTAATGGATCCGTGGGAAAGCATAGCACGGGGAGTGACGAGGCCCCCGTGACGATTGCTAGCTCCAGTGATACCGGACCTAAGGAGGGATATGCCCTTAGCGTCCCGGACACTCTTTGATCCATTCATCACTCGGATCCGTGGGAGGCACAGCACGGGGATGCGTAGAGCCCCTGTAGCGTGTGCCTACTCCAGCGTGGTAAGGAGGAGCCCTCATGAAATACACAGGCTCCCCAGTGGACCGACGTGTAGAGGATGTGCCCTTGCCAATCAAACGCTCTTTTTGATCCGAATTCTGGTTCGCCGGGACGCTGAACTGAAAGATTCAGAATTGTGTTTTGGAAAACTCGGGCAGGACGCTGTTTTGAGGCATCCATGTTGTTATTCTTTTTAACATTTTCATGGGATAGGTGCTAAGTCACCCCCACCTTTCAATTTTATTTAATCTTGTTTTCGTTTCTCACCGATCTGGCAGAGGGACGCCCATGTCAGACTCGGTAGGGCTTCACAAAAGGTTGATTCACTTCCCTTCTGTAAAAATCCCAAAAACTATCCGGCTCGGGGCTGGATTCGTTCCGCCGAGGCCGCTTGGATTACCTGGCTCGGAGACGGATTCGTTCCGCCGAGAACACTTATTAATTCAGCCCGGGGCTGGATTCGTTCCACCGAGGTCACTTGGTTTCACACAGCTCGGGGTCGGGTTACGTCCCACCGAGTCGGTTTCTTTGGACTGGGGAGGTAACATTCCCCCAGGTCCAAGTCTTTCACACAGCTCGGGGTCGGGTTACGTCCCACCGAGTCGGTTTCTTTGGACTGGGGAGGTAACATTCCCCCAGGTCCAAGTCTTTCACACAGCTCGGGGTCGGGTTACGTCCCACCGAGTCGGTTTCTTTGGACTGGGGAGGTAACATTCCCCCAGGTCCAAGTCTTTCACACAGCTCGGGGTCGGGTTACGTCCCACCGAGTCGGTTTCTTTGGACTGGGGAGGTAACATCCCCCCAGGTCCAAGTCTTTCACTCAGTTCGGGTACGGGCTACGTCCCACCGAGTCAAACTCCTTCGATTTGGGGAGGAAACATTCCCCCAGAATCGAAGTCCGTTACCCAGCTCGGGGTCAGGTTATACCCCTCCGGTTCATGACGACCCCTGAAGGGTCTCATATTGTTCGGACAACAAAAAAAAAATGTGGAAAGAGACACGAAATAAAATACATATATATGTGTGTTAAAGCACAAATTAAAGTGTTACTACAAAAATATGTAAGTGTACATAGGGCCCCGGTCGGGTTACCCTTTTTCATTCAGCCCGCACAGGGGCAGGAGCCTCTTCCTCAACTGGCTCAGACAACGGAAGGATTGGCTCGATCTCGGGAGGAGGAACAGCTGCTTCATCCTCGGCTGCACGGTAGACCTCTACTTCAGGGACGGGAGGAGGGATCTCAAGGCAGTCCTCGCCGGAGTCTGGGATATCAGATCGTCCTTCTTCGAAAACTCCAGAAGCCGGGACGACCGAAATCGGATCAGGGTTCATAACCTCCTCGGCAGGTGGAGGGAGCCATTTCTGGAATTCCTCCTCGGAGATATCCCCCTTGCAATAGCTGATGGCCGCGTGAATAGGATCCATATTCAAATCTGGCAGCACCATCGGTATCAGTACGGCGCAGTCACCAACTCCCTCTAGGCGGATAGCCTCATTCTCAGCCTCAAGGTCGGCCTCTCTTTCCTCAAGCTCGGTTTCTTTCCTCACAAGATCATCCCGAGCCCGCGCCATTTGCTCTTCATTGGCCTTCAACGTGGTTTCAGCACTGGCCACCTTGACCCTCAAAACACCAATTTCAGATTGGGCGGTCTTCAAATCCTCCCGAGCGTTGTCAGCAAGCTTTCGCTCCAGCGCAGCCGCAGCCTTAAGAGCCTTGTTAACTTTGAAGTTCTCGACGGCAGCCAACTCAAGGTTTTGAATCACCCCCTCCCGGTCGGCCAGCTTGGTTTCCGTCTCTGTAAGACGATTCTGAAGTCTCTGGGCCTGACCGCCATCGGACAATAGGCTCAAAAGAAGGTCTTTGTTCTTCGCCATAAGGTAAGTGGCCTGCACAAAAACAAAGAAGGTCATGATACGATACGAAGAAAACCGAGAACCGAAGTCAGGAAAGAAAAAGATAATAGAACTACCTTTGCCATCTGAGAGCTCATCTCGGTGATCACAGCCTTGGGCGAGATATCCTCATACCTCGAGACCTCCTCAGGAGGAATCACCTCGGCCAATTCATTGAAGGCCGGCACTAAATGGGAAGTGGCCTCCCGAATGTTTTCTCCCAGGTCATCCACCCCGAGGGTTACAGAACCCTTTCGCTTTTTTGAGGAGCCCACGGATGATTTTTTGCCCCGGCGAGCGTCTTTCTTCTTGCCCGGGACAGGTTCCTCCTCCTCCTCTTGAATCAGCTCGGTCTCCTCGCCCCCAAATTGACGCCTCCTCTTCCTAAGAGGCTTTGGCGGACTGATAAGACGAGTAGACCCCGATGATTGTGCACCAGGAGAAGAGAGACTCCGAGCAGCCGGCTGAACATCTCCTTGAGACGCCCGCTCAGCCCCAGCAGTATCAGGCTGTGCCCGGGAAGTTCCAACATCAGCACGGCCGGCTTTCTTCATGGTGCCGGCCAACTTCTCAAGAAACTTAGGCCTCTTCGACATGCCTACAAAAAAAGGGAAGGAAATCAGGGACCGAGCATATAACAAAGATGTCAAACATAATGAAACAAATAGGGAAGATCATCAAAACAGCCATCAGACACCTACCTATCCGACCCGAGACTTCTGAAGGAACGGTCCGAGTGAGGCCTGATTCAACAAAGGCCGCGTCGTTAACCAATTCCCTCCAGTGGGCAGCATACCGACGAGCCCAGCCTACCCGGGTCCGCACCCGATGGGAGACCTTTGGAGCATCCCTCCAATAGGCTAAAAAGGAATAGAGGGAGAGGGGTAAGAACCCACATAAAAAAAAAGAGAGGAGAGAAACTAAGGAAAAATAAAAGGCCAATCTCCTAACCTCCCGCCCTGAAGATATCCGGTACCAAGGTCTCCCCTTCATCTGACCTCAGGGTCCGCCCCCAATCTCCAGTGGCCCAGAACCAGAGATCTTTGAAGTTCTTATTCGAATCAGGGAGTTTCTTAACAACACTTGACGAGCTGTCATAAGCTGAAAGGTAATACCATCCGTGGTACGACCTAGGATTGGCTTTCAACCGGTATAACCTCTTCATCTCTTCAAGAGAAGGCTCGCCGAGTCCTGCTCGATGCCAAGCCACATACAACCCGGCCAGAATTCTCCAACTGTTTAAACTCAGCTGACAGGGAGCGACCTCTATCTCGGCCAACATCCAAGCGAAGTAAGGTTGAATCGGCAGCCGCAGCCCACACTCAAAGAAAACAGGAAGAAGCGCCACCGAGCCCTCATCAGGCTGACTAGCACGATCCATCGGGCCTGGAACTTCAAGGGCTATATCTATCGGGATGTCGTATCGTTGCCGCAACAGCGCAAGGTCATCCTCAGTTATTTTGGAGGGACGATTCATATCCAGAGCCGACGACCCAAGTTCACCAGGCTCTGGGTCCTTCGAGGAACCCTCTGATGGTAGGAGTCTTGTTCAATCTCAGAATGAGTTGGGGTAGTGTCAAGATCTTCTACTCTAGGTGCCCCCGAGCCGAGGAGGAGCTCCTCAGCAGGGGGGGCCGAGACATTAACAGGCTTTTCAGGGGAGGAATTGCCGTCAGACATCCCTGACACCCACAGAAAAACAGAGAAGGAAGGGAAAGTCAGTCTACGGCTAAAAGAGACTACCCACGGTTTCCATGTTAGACTAAAGCAAGTGGTCTCTAAAAAATACCCTAAAGCAGAACCCAGCAAACCATAAGTCTTTTCCTAGCAAACACAGATTCGTGAAAAACGAAAGAGGGAGAAGTCGTTCAGAAGACTTACTTGTTCTTCTCAGAAAAGGCAAAGGGTTGTTCAGTGCGGGTGTGCCCGTTCCTTATGTTCGCAGCACGAAGAAGAAAAAGACCACAGTTGAAATCCGAGGACGCTAAAAAGAGAAGCAAGTCAACAGGAATGTTCCCAGAAGAGAAAAGAAAATTGCCAAAAAAGAATGAACAGTGAAGGCCTCGTCCTTTTATAGTCATGGCAAAGACGCTCGTGACCATTGGATCCAAGGGAGCCCGGATGAACGCCAAGTGTCGACTGCAAAAGGAGTCTCCCAAGTTCAAACAGACGCCTGAGATCAGCCCACTGCGAAGACACCTCTGCACGGTCGATTCGTCCCCTCTTTTGGCGGGAACCCGGCGGATGTTTGACAAGTGTCAAAATTAGAAGAAACCCTAAAGTGATTTGATAGGCATTTAACGGACGTGACTGATTGCGTGTCTCGAGACGAAACGCTTAAAAAGAGGCAACAAAGCATTTCCGACCCAAGACCGATCTCCACAGAGCAAGTCAGAAACACCTTCTTAATGTAGTTCCCGGCACCAACTTGCACGCTTGTTGGACCCGAGAACTAGGGGACAGATGTTGATGGTGTTTTCAGGCACTACAACATTTAAGACAGCACGACGAGGACAGAAGGGTACCTTCTGGCTGGTTGAGATTATCGGAAACCGACCCGACCCAACATGTGAAGACCGACCACTTTGGTTCGTATGACCGAGCACTTAAGGTCGGCAGGAACACTCTCAGACATAAAAAACTGTCATGCACACACAGAAAACCGACCAGACCGGCCACGGCGAGACACGTCAAAGATGACGACACTCTATTCTAACGGATAAGATAAGCAAGTTATCCTACTTTCACAAGGAGATGGAGTCAGAATCCGAAAAGGAAGAAGAAAAGAGAAGGGAGCATCAGGCTGGGAATCAAGAAGCTGAGGCTAAGTTCAAGTGGCTTTCAAATAGGAGTTTCTTCTGTATCCATTCTTATACAATAGGCTCTGTTTTCGTTCACTATCTAAAAGGGAGATAGTAGTGTGATAAAAGACATCCTAAAAAAAGAATCTAAAAGCTCCTCCAAACCAAAGCTTGTGATCTGTTTTTGCTCTGACTTTTAGTTTTTGAAGAGTGTTTGGATCTTTTAAAAGTCCCCATCTTTTGGTCGGATCCCCCAATCCCCCCAACACCACGTTCACAACTCCTGTTGGTTTTGTTTATCTTTTTTTGCTAATTTTTTTGGTCCCCCATTCCCAAAAACAAATTCACTATTGAGGGAGGATCCTACCTCGTGATATTCCCATATTGCCCTTTGAGACCAAAATCAGCGTCCCCAAAACTAAATAAATCCTAATAGGTTAATTGAAAAATATTATATAGTCTTGGGCTAAATACATTAAATAAATCATATTTAGATACGGTACTTCATGATCAATATTTTGTTTATACGGTACTTCATGACCAAATATTTGTTTATTATCCCATTTCAAGATGATGAATCCTTTTAGGATCAGAGAGATCAGTCACCATTGTCGTACTTATTTATAAGCTTTATACATATTGAAACGTTTCAAAATTTTCTCAGCATAATTTTACCGATGGATAACGATCCATTAGGTTTGTGCTCGATCTTTAGGTCAAACAATATATTATTTCCCTAATTCTTTCATTTCAAATTCTTTTTTCATATAATCAACAATATTTCGAAGCTCATATGGAGTTCCAATCAAGTTCTTATCATCGATATAGATTGCAACAATAGCAAAACCAAAATCTGATTGCTTTATAAAAACACATAGAAAGATAAGATCATTAATATATCATTCTTTTTCAAGTTTTCACTGAGAATATTATGTCACATGAGTTTGAATTATTTTAAGTATAAGAGTTTTTATACTTTTATCGAAAACAAAACTATGATGTGGTGATTTGCAAGTTTAAGGCATTTTAAATCCTTCGAATTCTTATATATATTAGTATCAAGTGACGCGTATAAGTAAGCTATCACCATATCCATGAGACACATGTCAAGCTTTTCCAATACATCCAAATTAAAAAATCGAAACGTAACTATATATATAATATGAGAATATCTCTCATTTTAATTTCAAGTCTCTGTTAGAACCTTTATACAACAAATCGTGATTTATATCTTACAACATCATTTTTTCATCATGTTTTCTCAAAAATACCCATTTGTATCCAATAAGTTTAACACCATCAGATGTTTGGACTAAAAGTCCAGAGGTCAATTCTATTTATATTGCTTCTTTCTACTTAGGTCATTCTTGCTCAGTCTACATTCATCAATGATTTGCGGATCATGGTCATTTACAATATCAATAACTGCTATATATGCAAACACATCATTGATGATAATTTATTTATGATTCCACACTTTTATTATGGGGGTAAAGTACATAGATTTTTCTTCATTTCGAGCCACATCAATGGCTTATGCCACATCTCTGACATGTTCCTTATCAAGAGGTTGTATATCATCAGGGCCTCTAATTTCTTTTTCTAGTTCAATTTGTTCATTTCTGTTTTGAGTATCATTTGCAACATAACCTTAATTTTTTTTTTCTTTTTTTGCTCAGAACACTGTCTTTTGAACCAAGATGTCTAGAAAATTTTTAGCTTGTGTTATAAACAATTCCTCAACTGCACTTTTCATATATTGTTCTTTAGGTATAATGATTTGTCCAGGTACATTAGCACTTGGAATATATGATTTAGTCATTTTTACTGCCTAGGACGCTACGTAAATACATCGGGCAATTGATTTTATATTTGTCATAAATTGCAAATGAATTTATAAAGTTAAAAAAGATAATCACAATTTAATGAGTTCAATCACACTTTTTATTAGGATAATCATAATTTTTTTTTTATTTTAAATATATATATATATATATATATATATATATATATATATATATATAATATATATATATATATATATATAAGAATGGTCACATTTCTATCACATTTTTTTACAGAAATTCACATTCTTTGTAATAATAGTCGCATTTTTGTAAGGATGATCTCTTTTTTAGGTAAGGATGATAAACACTAAAAAGTGCACATTTACTAAAAGAAAAATTAATCATTTTACACTTGTAATTTCATTAATCCCTTTAATTTAGCACATTTGTGAAATAATAATTAAATTTATGTTTTATATATTTATTGTGATTTTTATTTTATGTAAGTGAAATAATACTTTGTATGCATAACTAGAAAAATGGATGTGATATTTGGATCTTAGAGGCCAGAAAAATTAAAGGGCGTTCTAAAAGTGTACAATTTTTGAAATGTCAGCTTTACATAATTTACGTATGTTGGCCATAAATTTTTACTTTCATATCGGATTGAGGTGATTCTATTTCCAAACGAAAGAATACTCAAATATTTACAACTTTGATGTTTACAAGATTTTCTAATTCTGAAGTTTTTAAGGTCAAAATTGATGAAGAATCCAACTTGTGCTATATATAAAAGTCATTGTCAATTTGCAAAAAAAAAGGTATTGGAAAATGACAACCCACCGAAAGGTGGATATCATTTTTCATTTGCTCTTCATAGTCATACAACTTTTGGAAAGTTGTATGACTTTAAAGAAATTAATAATAAATAAATAAGTAAATGTTGTGAGAGAGGTGCCAGACACCTCTATAATTTGAGGTACTTGACACTAGGGGTGTTCGCGGTGCGGTTCAGGTTGGTTTTTTCGTTTTTCACTTCGAACCGCGCGAGTTGGCGATTTGGGAAATTAGAAACCGAAACCGCAAATTTGATAAGGAAAACCGCGGCGGTTCGGGTTGGCAGTTTAGCGATTTGGGCGGTTCGGGTCGGCGATTTGGATTATAAATTTTTTAAAGAAAATTTTGTGTGTTTTCACATAATAATTGAAGAGAAAAAAATACATAATTTTCATTTATACATTTAATATTTTCATATAATCATTAAATATCTTAAATTTCATGGTTAAAGAAGATAAAAAATATAAAATAATATCTAATTTGAGCGCGGGTCGGCGGTTCGAGTCAAAATTTACGGTTTTGGGCGGTTCGGGTCGTGGTTGGGTCAAAACCGCACACCGACCAGAAATTTGCGGTTCAGTTCAGATTGACCCGAAATCATTTTGAATTTTTTTCAAACCGCGCGGTTCGGTTCGGGTCGGTGCGATTTGGGTTGGATTGCGGTTTTACCCGAAACTGTGATCACCCCTACTCGACACATCAATCTTCAGCTTCCTTCACGCTTCTTTCTCTGAAGTTTTTGTGAAGGGATCTAGTTCTTGTATGTTTTATTTTTTTAAAAGCTTTCTTGTAATTTTTTTTCCTTTCAGTAATAAAATTATGTATTTTTTTATTCAAATCATGAGTAACTAATTTCCTCTTACTGGGATAAAGGGTGAAGCTTTTAAAATGAGAATATAGAATAATCTCACTTATATTATAATATATGAATTGTAATATAATGATGATTATTTAATTTAAATCTAGATTAATTATTGACAAATTTTATTACCGCATATATGGCTGATTTTATTTATTCGGCATAATTGAATACCTAACTAGACTTGTTATAGACAAATGTTATCACCATCCTTATGGCTGGTTTTATTTATTTGGACATAATTAATTCCTAAAATAAATTAAATGGGTAATAATGATAATTTACATATTATAAAAAGTGAGATTTCTAAATTTGAAATATTAAAAGCGGATCTCCTAGCCCCGATATTTTATTTTATTGTTGCAATCTAATTTAAAATTTTCAATCACTTCAAACAAATCAAGCCTTTTTATTTTTACTCGAATTGCAATTTTATTTTACTAAATCTATTCTTTGTGAATCGATCCCGGACTTACGAGGTTATTTTATTACTTCAAAAGTCTTATACTTGGGAGTAAAGAATTACTTTGTGAGTGTGTCAAGTTTTTGACGTCGTTGCCGGGGATTATAATTTAGTAGATAGAATAATAATTTTTTTTCTTTTGTATTTCCTTTATTTTTTGTTGTATTTTCTGAATCTCACTTTCTTTCTTCTTTGTATTTATGTAGATCCAAGATGTCCTGATTGATCCTAAATGAATCATAAACCCAGACATCCCACATTCAGACAGCTGAATGTGAGATGTCTGAACGAAAAATTCAATTAAGATCTGAATTGACAAGAATTAGAGGACGTTTTTAGATCTAATCACTACATTTGTATTTTTTTTTCCTGTTTTTCTTTACTCTTGTTATTTATTTTTATTTTTATTTTTACTTTTATATTTTTCCACATGATTTTATTTTTATATATTTTTTTCTTTTAGTAAGTATTGCATTTACATTTAAATTTTATTATATAGTCTGCATTTAGGTTACATGAGACATTAGTCTCAATCATCTAGAGATAGATTAAATAGAGAGTTTCATCACCTTCATCGTTAGTTAAAATAGCCGAAAACCAAAAGGAAAATCCACCTGCTTGAGTTGAAAATCCAATTGATCAGAAAGAAAATGAGTCTCTGCATGGTGATCTTAATCATCATAGGACACTCAGACAATTCATGATTCCCACTATGACAGGATCATCATCTTGTATTGTTTTCCCCTCAAATGTATCACGTTTTAATTTTAAACTAGGTGTCATCCAACTTTTACCCACATTCCACGACCTAGAATTAGAAAATCATTATCAACACTTAAGGGAATTTGAAAAGGTATGTAACACTTGCATATATCAAAATTACAACATGAATATAATTCGACTCAAGTTTTTTTTCATTTTCTTTAAAGGATAAAGCTAAAATTTGGCTGCAGAACCTTAGGTTAGGAGTCCATCAGAATGTGGGATGATTTGCAAAAGCAATTTCTGGAAAAAATCTTTCCCCCCTTACAGGGCAAACTACTTTAAAATAGAATCAAAACTTTCGCACAAGAGTCGGGGGAAACACTTTACCAATATTGGGAGAGATTTAAAGAAATGTTGAATGTTTGTCCACATCATGGGTTTGAAACATGGAGGTTGGTTTCCTACTTCTACGAAGGTTTAACACCCCCAAGGTAGACAAGTAGTGGAAATGATGTGTAATAGTGAGTTTAGGGACAAAAATCTCGAATATGCACTAGATTACCTAGAACACATAGCAGAGAATGCACAATAATGGGCTACATTTGACATTTATGAGTTGCTTGTAAAAATACAATCATCCGGTAGAGTATGTTTAATCTAAGGGAAGACTATGACATTTATGCTAAATATGCATCTATAGCTAAAAAAATCGAATCATTAGAAATAAGGAAAAGTGATCATGTCAAGTCAATCCAAGAAATCACATGTCAAATCTGTAATTCAAATGACTATGTCACATAAGTTTTCCCAACCCTGCAAGAATGTCTCCACGACCAAGTCAGTTCCATAAACACCTTCAAGAGACAAAATCAAAACTCATACTCCCAAACTTACAATTCTGGTTGGAGAAACCATCCAAACTTCAATTGAAGGAATGATAACCAAGCACAACCATCGCAACAACATCCACAGGTACACCAGAATTTCCAAAATTCCCAGAATTATGCATCATATGTGTTGGGGTTTTGGGCGAAGGGCGCGGCGGAAGCGCGGTTCGGGCGAAATTGTAATTTTAAAACTTTTTCAAATTACCGAAAAAATTATTCAATATCTAATATGAATAATTTATTCATATTTCACCTAAACATGTTTATTCGATATTAAATAACGACATAAATAAGTATGAAACGTCGTGAAACTTTTACGAAAATGTTTTTCCGTAAAATGACGTAAAATATATTTTTGACCGAACCGACCACCCAACACGTATGGGGACTGCCCATGTCAGCCCCAATAATGTTAGGGAAGTTCATGGGCTGCCCGAACAGTGACAAATTCACTGTTTGGATAGCCGTCACCCGGTTGGCTCAAAAGTCACCCAATAATGCCGTTTTCGCTTATTTCAACTCCGAAATAATTTTCGGTAATTGTTCCAACACCCAAAACACATCCAATAAATTTATATGACATCAAATTCATCAACATATATATTGATTTTTCCAGATCTGATCCAGAACATAAATTTGTCAATTTTCATGCTTTAAATCCAATTTTTCAAGATTAATCCAATTAATCAAGACACCAATCAAAGTCACCACATATGAAGCACCCAAGAACAATTCTAGGCATTATAAGAGTGGTCATAACACTCTAGAATGGCAACATGTCATCAAATGAATAAATTGAACAATAATTACAATAATTTCATCCAAAATACTTCACAAATGTATCACTATTTCCAATTCCATCCATCACAACCAAAAGCCCAAATTCTATGAAAAAGAAGAAACCTTAGGATCTCATAAGATCATCAAGAAACAAGAAATAAATTTTCTAAGGTTAGAGATTTGAAGAATTACCTTTAATCTCCTAATTCCTTAGTCTTTTTTCTTGATTTCTTCTTTCTCTTCCTTGAACCATCAAGAATCATTTGAGAGCTTTTGTTTTTGAGGTGTTCTACCATGGTGGAAAAAGGAAATGAATTTTTTTTTACTTAAAAAAACATGGTGACTGACTCACTAGGGGCATTTTTGTCCATTGGAAAATTAAATCAATTAATTAAATTAAACTTTATCTTAAAAAATCATATTTGGACAAATAAAGTTTAATTAAATCATGACATATGTCACCAATAATAATTAAACATATTTGTAGGCATGCATTTTGCATATAAGTCCCGATGATGAGTCTCGTACGGAGGCACTACTCTTTAGGTTGCGGAAGTCACATGAAACGAATGTCGGAAGAGGAAATTCAGAATAAGTATGTCATCAGATTCAATTCACATGTTCACTGCTTTCGTTCGTGCTGCGTTCGTGAACACGTTCGAACGTCAAGCATATTGTGGGCGTTAGTGTAGCGTTCGAATGGTGTCGGTACTTCTGGTTTTGTTGCTAGCCTCACGCCCAAGCCCATTTAGCCCACCAAAACCCACCCAAAAATAATTAAAACATTTAAAACATGTCACAAATTAAAATAACATCCTTCTTAAATTAAACAAATCACATACCTAATCAAAACAAATCAAATATATGATATTCCTAATTAAGCCAAATCATGTCCCCAATTAACTAGATATTTTCCATGTGAAACACTAATTAGAATATTCCCCCCATAATTACTTGATCCCATTCCTATTCAAACAAGAGAAACCCTAGCCTTTGCCTATAAAAGAAACACAAATCCAACCTTAGAACCCCTAGCTCATTCTCACAAAAAAGCACAAAAAGAGATAAACCTAGCATTCACGCCTAAGACAAGAAGCAACAAACAAACAATTCTCATTATCCTCTCTCTGCATTGCCGAATACTCATCCATCAAACCCCCTTCATTGCCGCATAAACAACCACCGAAACACAACTCCAGACAGTCCCTACATCACCAAAAAAATCATCCCAAACAGTAGCTAAAATCACCAAAAACAGTGAAAAAAAACTGCACTTTAAAACCTTAACTTACCGCACAAAACAGCTGCCCTATACCCTTAAAAAACCGCAAGAAACAGTAGCAAAACAGAAGAAACGACAACTCAAAACAATGAAGCAGCGAACGACAGCAGTGGACCAGTGGACCGGAGGAGTTTAGGAGCATCAACCCTTCCGACGGCCGTGTAAACGCACTTTCGAGAGATGACCTAAGAGGTTAGACCTGAGGGCACCCTTCTTATTTATTCTCATCTTTTTTTGTTGTTTATTAGAATTCCCCGCATGAGAGTTGTTTGTTGATATATGTTGTGGTCCTTGAATGAACGGAATATGTGTTCTCTCTTGTGGTATATCGGATGGAAACCCGGACGTAAATTTCGTAGCCGAATCCGAATGGACGGTATTGCGGTTTGCACTCGGGATACAATACCACGTATCACTTGAGAGATTCACACACTTTGTTTCATCCAACCTTGTATTCGAGCATGATTGGGTTGCTAGCATGTTATTTATCTTTAAGAATGATTTAGTCGTTAATATGCTATTACTTTCTGCATGTTACTTATTTACGCATGATGATATAGTGCGCATGGGCTAACTAGGGTGGATTAAAGGTCTTCTATTCGAGGGAAATGCCTAAAGGCTACCTTTTCCATGATGTTTTACCACTCCGGAAGGAGTATGTTTGATTGAATGTGAGATATGTTTAATCGAGCATACGAGGTCCTATATTATTGTTGTCTTTATTTTATATGCATGGTAACATAATGCGCATGGGCTAACTAGGGTGGATTAAAGGTCCTCTATTCGAGGGAAATGCCTGAAGGCTACCTTTACCATGATGTTTTGCCGCGCCTTTTATTATGCATTTACCCTTTGCATATCATTGCTTTATTTACGCATGCATTGCATTCTTGTGTGCATGGGCTAACTAGGGTGGATTAAAGGTCCTCTATTCGAGGGAAATGCCTAAAAGGCTACATTTTCCACGATATTTTACCGCGCCGGACGAGGTGTACCCGATTGAATGTGAAATGTGTTCCATCGGGCACACGAGGTCCTACATTGTGTATTTATTTATCCATATATATGTTTGTGTCATTTCGGATGCCATTTTTGGCAATCTCGTTCGAACGCATTTCAAACGCTACATGAACGTATGCATTCTGTTTCATCTCGTTCGAACGCGTTTATGAACGCTACACGAACGTATGCATTCTGTCTTATTTCCGTTCAAACGCGTATCAGAATGGTACTTGAACGCTTGTATTCTGTTTTGTAATAACAGGTTTCAAAGAAGAAAAAGAGAGAAAATGGCAAAAGCAAGCCAACCAGAAGAAGTAACAGTACAGTGTCATCAGTTTCAGGAATGAATCAGTATCAGTTTGGGGATGTGTCCCAGGGCCGAGCCCCACATCCACATCAGTTTGGGGATGAGTCCCAGGGTCGTGACCCACATTAGTATCAGTTTGGGGATAAATCACGGGGGCGAGGCCCATATCAGCATCAGTTTACGAACGTATGCATTCTGTCTTATTTTCGTTCGAACACATATCAGAACGCTACTCAAACGCTTGTATTCTGTTTACCGTTCGAACGCGTTTACGAACTCTACTAGAATGAGTATGCATTTTATTGTATCATGCATCAGGTCTCATCCCGTTCGAACACGTTATCAAATGCTATACGAACGCGGACAATTTGTTTATCATTCGAACGCGTTATCAAACGCTACTCGTACGCTTGCATTATGTTTACCGTTCGAATGCGTTTACGAACGCTACATGAACGCGCACACACTGGACAGATTCTTTTATCATGTTTCATGCATGTTTGTTCCCCTAGTCATTCCATTCCCCATCATATGTTTAGTTAGCTCTCTTCAATATTTATGCACTTAATTGCCTCTCTTTAATATGCATGCTTGTACAATTATTGTTTATTTGCGTCTCTGTGTTTATCAATATAATGTGTTCATGAAATTATATGTTTGCCGTTATTCCAATTCATTTTTTTTATGCATGAACTTAGAAGCAGATTATCCTTGGAAATATATGTTGCTCAGGCTTGGTTAGATTATTGCACAAATCATATCATTACAAGTGGCATACGTAAGGGACCATTCCGAACCCAACGATTTGAGGTCTTCCCTTGCGAGGGGTGAGTGCAGCCTTAAATCATTTTCCCGGTTCACACCGGGTGGCAACTCCATGTTATTTCTCTGGTTTAGTTCCCCCGCGGGCTATTCCGTACTCCTAACTGGGCCGCGAGCCCGGGACAACGTCACCGATTTCTGTGTCCTACAGTCTGGCAACTCCACTGGGGATAAAGAATTGGCCCCGAAATAATGTCTTGTAATGTTTGTGATTTGTGCTTTAACTAACCGTGTTTACCGTGGGTTGAAAGGGGTTTAATCAAAGGCACTTTTAAGGCTAGGTAATGGTTTGATATCTTCCATCATTCACTACCTTTCTATAAGGAAAAGTTGTGAAGGAACCTAGGTAATCATGTACCCGTAGCCTACTAGGATGGACTAATTTGGAGGACTCGTTGTTTATTTCTGTCCCCAAGCGATAAGAACCTAAGAGGCTTGGGTTTTTAAGAGAGTTTTCTCTGCCCTCCCTCTGGGGAATCTACAACGGGAAATTCATTTGACAGTCAGTCACGCACCATAACTCGTTGGCACGTACCGTAAGGTATAAAAAAGGTATGCTCACTTGGTTACTCGAACCCTTGAGTGGGGAGACCTAGTTGTGGGCAATCATTCGCCATCGAGAGTCTTTGTCCACACTCCCGCAAACCCACACGTAGACCGGAGTCGTATGGCCTATAACAACTATTTCCTTGTGCTTGTGGACCGTCCTCATTTGGATGCAGTTGGACCTCTTGTCAGAAATGCGAACTTGTTGGGCTATTTAAACTGGGACGAGTTCGTATCCTATGGCAATTGGGCCAAATTCTTCTGAAATGTCGATGGGCCGCTCTGTAGAAATTATTGCTTTATGCTTGAATGCTTGGGACCATCCTCATTTGGATGCAGTTGGACTTCTTGTCAGAAATGCGAACTTGTTGGGCCATTTAAACTGGGACGAGTTCGTATCCTATGACAATTGGGCCAAAAGCTTCTGAAATATCGATGGGCCGCTCTGTAGAAATTATTACTTTATGTTTGAATTATCTCTTTATGCTTGAGACCATCATCATTTGGATGCAGTTGGACCTCTTGTCAGAAATACGAACTGGTTGGGCCATTTAAACTGGGACGAGTTCGTATCCTATGACAATTGGGCCAAAAGTTTCTAAAATGCCGATGGGCCATCCTGTGTTTGGGCCCCTTATCATTTGAAGTTGTTTAACCATGTTATCGCAAAGGTGTAAACCTGTTAGGCCTTTTCAACTGGGACAAGTTTGCACTTTGTAATAATGCGATTGAAGCTTTAAAATGGCAAGGGGCCGATTTATATGTTCCATGCATCGCACGTATCTCATGCATCTCATGCATACACCTATCATGTTAACTCTCTTGTGTCTTAAGAGCCATCATAGATATCCGTTGGGTTAGGGAAAATGGAAGACTTGTTAAAAGGCCAATAGCAAACATGGGCGAATCAGAGAATGAGATATCCCGTATGGATCAGTTGGAGACCAATCTCACCAAGGTTACGGAACAGTTACATGCCTTGACTGCCGCTATTGCCAATATGGCTATGCCCTGTGCTGGGGGAAACTCTGAGAATGAGAGGTGTGAAGACCCTCTGACTAGATTGAATGATGATATCCCGGGTTTTGATGATGATATAGCTGAATATGCTGCGGGGAAAATGGCATGTTCTCAAACTGAACTGCAGAAACTCCGAGATCAGGTAGAGTCGGTTACCCATAAAATAAGGGGCAAGCACGAAGACCTGTTGGATTATGAGGCAATGACGTTTGAGGAACAGTTGCCAGCTCAGTTTAAAATGCCGGATATAGCCAAGTTCAATGGGAACGGGGACCCAAGGGTCCATCTACGTCATTATGTTTCAGTTATGAGTTCAGTGGGTCTATCCAAGCGTCAGGTTCAGAAAATGTTTGGGATTTCACTCGAGGGGGCACCCGTGGTATGGTATCACAACTTGGAGAGGAAGATCAAGAAAGATTGGAGGGAATTGGCAGAGGCATTCTTGAGACAATATGTTACAGATCTGGAGATCGATTTGTCACTCCGCGATTTGGAGAAAACCAAGCAGAAGCCATAAGAAAGCTTCAAAGAGTATATAGACCGCTGGAGAAGCCATCTTATAAATATGCATACTCGGCCCTCAGAGAAGGACCAGATTAAGATGATTATCAAGAGTACTAAGCCCTCAAGCTATGGCAAGTTGAGGAGGATGACCTCCATGATTACTGATTTTTGACAGTTGAGGGAGACTGTCATGGATATTGAAGAAGAAGCTGAGAACATAAAGTTCTATAGCCTGAACATGAGGCCCATTGGGGGAACATCAGGTGCCAAATCTGTTTCTGCTGAGATTGCTACTATCCGGAACCGGCATTTCTCCGACCTGGGTAGACCATTTTCTAAGGTATTGTAGAAATTAAAGAGATAGGGACTTCTGAAACCCCTAGAGACCAAACCACTTCCACACCCCCCACCACCGCATCTCAACCTGAACCAGTATTGTCATTTCCACCAATAGAAGGGCCATGACACTGACAATTATGCCCGCCTCCGCCATGAAATCCAGGACCTTATAAACTCCTAAAAAATACCCGATCCCAAAAAAGAACAGCCTAACACACATAAAAACTCCCTGCTAAATTATCACTTCGTCCCACCACAAACCTATATAATAAACTCTGGCCTACCTGAAAGCCTTGTCCTCAAATCCTTTGACTACCAAGCCTTTTTCCTGGGAATTTGGGATAGCAACAGCGAAGATGAAACAGAACAGAGAAAGAATTTATGGGAAGACTTCTCCAGTAGTGATGAAGATGAGGTGAGAGGAATGACACACAGCGGGCGTTTCTACAGTGATATAGTTGAGAAGGGTAATGAAGTGTTGACGGAAGGCAGAGAAGTGTCTGAAAATGTGGAGAATGCTGAGGGGGATGCAGTGCTACGTCAGTTGAGGAAGACACAGACACATGTTAGCATCTGGGAATTGTTGTGTTCGTCTCAGGAGCACAGGCGAGCCATTGTTGAGGCCTTGAGCAAGATAATGGTGACGGAGGATGCCAACCCCACGATGTTTGTGGATCAATGCAAAAGGAAGCTTTACAGATAATAACCTTTTCTGAGGAGGAACTCCCGGCTGAGGGAAGGAACCATAATAAAACTTTATTCATCAAAGCTGAAGTGAGGGGCAAGAAGACATCTTTTGTGATGGTAGATGATGGCTTATCCATCAATGTGTGTCCATTGAAGATTTTGGCGAAGCTGGGTATGAAGGCAACAGATCTGGATCCCTCCAATATGACCATCAAGCTTATGATGATAGAAAGCGAGAAGTTGAGGGTACCTTTGCCGCAAGTAGTCAAGTGTGGCCTTGGATTGAGGATGGTTGAGTTCACAGTGCTGGATGTCCCGGCTACTTTTACTTTGTTATTGGGAAGGCCGTGGTTCCACAAGCTTGGGGGCGTGCCCTCCACTCTGCATCAGGTTATTAAGTTTCCCTACGGGGGAGAGATTGTCATCATCCAAGTTTAAGTATATAATACTGTGGTTGCTTTAGAGATACAGCCTTTTGCGAGGTTCCAGACATCGTCAACTTTTGAGGAGTGGGTGGATCCTAAGGTGGCTAGGATAATGGAGAAGATGAAGTTCGAGCCGGGTAAAGGTTCGACATTGCCAAAATTTAAGGGGTAGACTACCCGGAGAGGGTTGGGATACATGTCTGATGAGAATAAGCTGAAAGCCAAGAAGAAAGGGTTGAAGCTGATGGAATGCTTTGTGAAGGCAACGGAGATATCATGGAGAACCTGAACCGGTAGAAGTCAATGGGATTTTGGTGCCCGGGTTTGAGATCTTTCAGGAGGTGATAAGTGAGAAGTCATTGGCATCAGAAATTGCGAAGAAGGAAGAAGAGAAATGGGAAGAAGAGCTGATGAAGTTGGAGAGCCTGACCCTCGAGGAAAAGGAGGAAGACCCAGCTATGGGAGATGAAGCATCTGTGGAGGATGAAAATTTTTATCTCTCTGATTTATTTGAATACATTCCTGCATCTCCTAGCAATAAAGACAATCATTTTGCTTACTCGTCTGAGTCTCTCCCTTTCAATTTGCATGACTTGAGTATATTTGATATCACTTCCACCAGAACAAATGCATTCAACCTTGATACGCCAGAGAGCCCCAAGGAAATTCTAATTGCAAGTGAGGTTACCTCTGAGGAGCGGGAGAAATTAGAAGAAGTATTAGCCAAATATGCCAAAGTATTTGCTTGGTCCTATGAGGACATGCCTGGAGTAGACAGAAGCATCGCCCAGCATGCCATACCAACTTATCCAAATATGAAGCCGGTGAAATAGAAACTTCGACGGATGAGACTTGAGTGGGCCGAGAAAGTCAGAGAAGAAGCCAAGAAACAGATAGATGTGGGATTCCTGGAAGTGGTGAAGTATCCTGAGTGGTTGGCAAATATTGTGTGGTGCCGAAGAAAGATGAGAAGGTCAGAATGTATGTGGATTATAGAGATCTTAACAAGGCTTGCCCGAAAGATGATTTTCCTCTACCTCATATAGATGTGCTAGTTGACAGTGTGACTTTATCTGCCATGTATTCATTTACAGATGGGTTTTCAGGATACAATCAAGTTCTCATGGCTGAAGAAGACAAGCACAATACTGCCTTTGTCACCGAGTGAGGCACATATTGTTACAAGGTAATACCGTTTGGGCTCAAGAATGCAAGAGCTACTTATCAGCGGATGGCCACTACATATTCCACGACTTGATGCACAAAGAGATTGAAGTATATGTGGATGATATGATGGTGAAATCAGAGACAAGAATTGGGCATATAGAAGCACTGGAGAAGTTCCTTCAGAGAGTTGACAAATACAACTTGCGGCTGAATCCCAAGAAATGTGTGTTTGGGGTAACATCAGGAAAGTTGCTGGGATACATACATGGAATGGGAGGAATAGAGGTAGATTCTGAGAAGATCAAAGCAATCACAGAGATGCCAGCACTGAAGACTGAGAAGGAAGTCAGAGCATTCCTCGGGAAAATTCAGTACATCAGTTGGTTCATCGCCAAGTTGACATCAGTATGTGAGCCTATCTTCAAACTATTAAGAAAAGACCAGCCAGTGAAATGGAATGAGCAATGTCAAGCAGTCTTCGACAAGATAAGAGAATACTTGGTAAAGCCTCTTGTATTGAAACCTTCGAGGCCGGGCAGACCTTTGATATTGTATTTGGCCATAGAATCAGAAGCACTAGGGGCAATGATGGTACATGCAGATGAGGCAGGGGTAGAGCACGCAGTCTACTATCTCAGTAAGAAGATGCTTCCGTACGAAGCCCGTTATCAAGAGGTAGAGAAGATCTGTTTGGCAGTGGTATGGGCATCCAGAGAATTACGTCATTACTTCCAGTCTTACAAGATCCAGGTGGTAGCCAAAGAAAATCCCTTGAAGTATCTACATTCAGTGCCTTCACTAGTGGGGAAGTTGGGAAGATGGTTAGTGTTGCTGACAGAGTTTGATATTGAGTATCTCACCTCAAAAGTAATCAAAGGGCGAACCGTAGCAGAGTTCTTGGCATTACAACCTATTGAAGGGGATTAGTACAAGTTTGAATTCCCAGATGAAGAGATCCAAGCAATAACAGTTCAAGGATGGAAAATGTATTTCGACGGAGCAGTGAATTGCAAAGGAGCCGAAATTGGGATTGTGATAGTAACTCCCGAAGGAGAGACCTTGCCTATGGCCAAGAGGTTGACGTTCGGAGTAACTAACAACATGGACGAGTATGAAATATGTGCTTTTGGATTGACTGCATTGATAGCCTTGAAGGCTGAGAGCGTGGAGGTATACGGAGATTCAATGTTGGTAGTCCGACAGATGCAGGGAGAATGGGAATTGAAGGAAGAACGATTGAAACCTTACCTTTTTCACCTCAGAAAGTTGGCACAAGCTATCCCCGATTATAAGTTTCAGCACTTGCCTCGAGAAGAGAATCAGATGGCAGACGCATTGGCTACACTTGCAGCGACTTGGGAAAATCCGGAGATGTTAGTGATGAGACCATTAGTACTGACAACAACAAGCAGACCTGTTTATAAGATAGAAAGAGTTTTGGAAGTGGAGATCGACGACGGGAAACCTTGGTCCCATGATATTCAGTGATACCTGGAACACAGAGAATTCCCAGAAGGAGCAAGCAGAAAAGACATAATAGCCATTCAGAAGTTGGCTTCTCAGTATGTGATTTTGAAAGGAGAATTGTACAATAGACAGGTAAATGGCGTTAAGTTGAAGTGATTGAGAAAAGAAGAGGCTAAGAAGGCAATGAAAGAAATACATGCCGGGGTATGTGGACCGCACATGAATGGGTTGAACTTGTCTTGCAAGATTGTAAGGCAAGGCTTCTACTGGTTGACCATGGAGACAGACTGTGCAAAGCTGGTAAAACATTGTCATGATTGTCAAGCATACGGTAATTTGAACCATCTGCCTCACACAGAGTTACACGGGCTATCAGAGCCATGGCCTTTCTCAACATGGGGAATTGATATGATCGGGGAGATTCGACCGAATGTATCTAATGGACATCGTTTCATAGTAGTGGCAGTGGACTACTTCTCAAAATGGGTGGAAGCCGAGTCATTTCGTAACGTCACAACGAAGCAGATGGCGAAGTTCATAGCTCGGAACATCATATGTCGATATGGGATGCCGCATCATGTAGTGACAGATAACGGAGTTCAGTTTCAAGGGGAAACGATGGCAATGCTACAGAGATATGGGATAGGACATCACAAGTCGTCACCTTACCGGCCACAGGCAAATGGGGCAGTCGAGGCAGCCAATAAGACAGTAAAGAAGATATTAGCCAAGATGACAGAGGACTGCAAATATTGGGCTAACAAGCTACCGTATGCCCTGTGGGGTACAGAACATCAGTAAGAACAGCAACATGAGTCACGCCTTACTCTTTGGTCTATGGAATGGAAGCACTACTGCCAGTGGAAGTTGAGATACAATCCTTGAGGGTATTAGTAGAAACAGAGTTACCTGAACAAGGATGGGCCGCATATAGATTTCAACAGTTAGCACTACTGGATGAAAAGAGGCTGAAGTCCTTGCATCACATGCAGATATATCAGAAGAGACTAGCCCGAGCATTCAACAAGAAGGTGCGTCCTACTAAGATCAGAAAGGGTGATTTGGTACTTAAGCAGTCGAGGCCGTCGATGACAGACCCAAGAGGAAAGTTCAGACCTAACTGGGAAGGACCATACATAGTGCATAAAGTAATGGGAAATGGGGCCATGAGACTGTCAGATTTGAAAGGGAACGAGTTCACCGAGCCGATCAACGTGGATAGATTGAAGCAGTATTTTGCCTGAGGGAAAGAAGACCGAGTAGTCACCAAGGGAATTGACAGAAGACCTAACTCAACGGGGTGGGAAACTCATTCATGCATGCATGCATACACGTAACATATTTGAATTCTTTTTGTGTTTGTTCTATTTTGTAATAACAGGTTTCAAAGAAGAAAAAGAGAAAACGGCAAAAGCAAGCCAACCAGAAGAAGTAACAGTACAGTGTCATCAGTTTCAGGAATGAATCAGTATCAGTTTGGGGATGTGTCCCAGGGTCAAGCCCCACATCCACATCAGTTTGGGATGAGTCCCAGGGTCGTGACCCACATCAGTATCAGTTTGGGGATAAATCACGGGGGCGAGGCCCATATCAGCATCAGTTTTGGGGATGAGTCCAAGGGTCGTGACCCACATCATCGGCAGTTTTAGGGATGTGTCCCAGGGTCGTGACCCACATCATCAGTAGTTTTGGGGATGCGTCCAGGGTCGTGACCCATATCATCAGCAGTTTTGGGGATGAGTCTCAGGGTCGTGACCCATATCATTAGCAGTTTTCGAGATGCGTCCCATGGTCGTTGGCCCCCTGCATCATCAGTTTTGGGGATGCATCACAAGGTCGTGACCCACATTGTCAGCGGTATTGGGATGTATCCGAGGTCGAGGCCCCCGTTATCGGTTGCAGTTATCGGGATGCGTCCTAGGGTTGTTGGCCCCCTGCATCATCAGTTTTACGGATGCGTTCCAGGGTCGTGACCCACATTGTCAGCGGTATGGGATGCATCCCAGGGTCGAGGCCCTTATTGTCGGTTGCAGTTATCGGGATGCGTCCTAGGGCCGTTGGCCCCATGTATCATCATTTTTGGGGATGCGTCCCAAGGTCGTGACCCACATTATCAGCGGTATTGGGATGCGTCCCATGGTCGAGGCCCCCATTTTCGGTTGCAGTTATTGGGATATGTCCCAGGATCGAGGTCCACTGCATCATCAAATCAGCTCGAAGTAGTAGGCAAGTCATGTGGCAGCTGGCGAGCCACGTAAGTAAAAATGCAATGCACAACTTTGATAGGATTGTCATTGTCACACACTGCACAAGTCCCATCAAAGTGGGGGTGACTGTAGGCACTGCATTTTGCATATAAGTCCCGATGATGAGTCTCGTATGGAGGAACTACTCTTTAGGTTGCGGAAGTCGCAGGAAATGAATATCGGAAGGGGAAATTCAGAATAAGTATGTCATCAGATTCAATTCACATGTTCACTGCTTTCGTTCATGCTGCATTCGTGAACACGTTCGAACGTCAAGCAGATTGTGGGCGTTCGTGTAGCGTTCGAATAAGCATTCGAATGATGTCGGTACTTCTGGTTTTTTTGCTAGCCTCACGCCTAAGCCCATTTAGCCCACCAAAACCCACCCAAAAATAATTAAAACAATTAAAACATGTCACAAATTAAAATAACATCCTTCCTAAATTAAACAAATCATATACCTAATCAAAACAAATCAAATATATGATCTTCCTAATTAAGCCAAATTATGTCCCCAATTAACTAGCATGTTATTTATCTTTTAAGAATGATTTAGTCCTTAGTATGATATTGCTTTCTGCATGTTACTTATTTATGCATGATGATATAGTGCTCATAGGCTAACTAGGGTGGATTAAAGGTCCTCTATTCGAGGGAAATGCCTAAAGGCTATCTTTTCCATGATGTTTTGCCGCGCCGGACAGAGTATGTTTGATTGAATGTAAGATATGTTTAATCGAGCATACGAGGTCCTATATTATTGTTGTCTTTATTTTATATGCATGGTAACATAATGCGCATGGGCTAACTATGGTGGATTAAAGGTCCTCTATTCGAGGAAAATGCCTGAAGGCTACCTTTACCACGATGTTTTACCGCGCCGGACGAGGTGCACCCGATTGAATGTGAAATGTGTTCTATCGGGCACACGAGGTCCTACATTGTGTATTTTTTTATCCATATATATGGTTCTGTCATTTCGGATGCCATTTTTGGCAATCTCGTTCGAACGCATTTCCAAACGCTACACGAACGTATGCATTATGTCTTATCTCGTTCGAACGCGTTTACTAACGCTACACGAACATATGCATTCTGTCTTATTTCCGTTCGAATGCATATCAGAACGCTACTCAAACGCTTGTATTCTGTTTACCGTTCGAACGCGTTTACGAACGCTACTCGAACGAGTATACATTTTATTGTATCATGCATCAGGTCTCATCCCGTTCGAACGCGTTATCAAACGCTATACGAACGCGAAAATTTTGTTTATCGTTCGAACGCATTATCAAACGCTACTTGAACACTTGCATTCTGTTTACCGTTCGAACGCGTTTACGAACGCTACACGAACGCGCACACACTGGACATATTCTTTTATCATGTTTCATGCATGTTTGTTCCCCTAGTCATTCCCTTCCCCATCATATGTTTAGTTAGCTCTCTTCAATATTTATGCACTTAATTGCCTCTCTTTAATATGCATGCTTGTACAATTATTGTTTATTTGCGTCTCTGTGTTTATCAATATAATGTGTTCATGAAATTATATGTTTGCCGTTATTCCAATTCATTTTTTATGCATGAACTTAGAAGCAGATTATCCTTGGAAATATATGTTGCTTAGGCTTGGTTAGATTATTGCACAAATCATATCATTACAAGTGGCATAAGTAATAGACCATTCCGAACCCAACGGTCTGAGGTATTCCCTTGCGAGGGATGAGTGCGGCCTTAAATAATTTTCCCGGTTCACACCGGGTGGCGACTCCATGTTATTTCTCCGGTTTAGTTCCCCCGCGGGCTATTCCGTACTCCCAACCGGGCCGCGAGCCCGGGACAGCGTCGCCGATTTCTGTGTCCTACAATATTCATAACAATTATGAAAAGTTTATCAATTAATTATTCAAATATTTAACAATTAAATATCTAAATAATTAATTAATATAATTATTATTATATATATATATATTTTATTTATATTAAATAACAAATACATATATTTATGTCATGTGTCAAAATCTCATTGATAATTAATTAATATGTATCTAATCAAATTATGTATCAAATACAAATACACAATAATTATTAAATGACCAAAATTCCCGAAAGCATATGTTTTCGTTTAACCGATTAAACGATTCGAATTAACTCATTTAATCCGATAAAGTATTATGAATAATCTGTATTATTCATAACACGTTGCCCAAGTACTCGACGAGTACACTTCATACTGTGAGACTCTCTAAGTTTAGGTTTATCCGTCACGAAATCCAATTTCGTGTCCATAATTTACCCACTCATGAATTATGACGACCACAGATAATCTCGCTAAACTATGCAAGTCGAGGTCATTGCATACGTATAATCCATCCGTCACAGGCTATCCATATTATACCTGGGATATATAAAAGAACATCAAATCCGTTCGGTATAATATAATCAACTTTCAATTTACGATCTCTAAATAACACTCGGAACTGATTTATGAAGTTATACCACGACCATAGATTTATTATATCGCAAACACGTGTAGGATGCCCATGCCCTGTACACAGGACTGATAGATTTTATCTTGATACGCATTGGATATCATGAGCATCAGTCCACACCCAACGAACAGGCGGAGGTCTGATCATGAATAGATCGGTGACGTGACTGCCATCAAAGTGTGGAGGATAACTCATATATCCCACTGTGGTATCTCAAGTCGGATGACCACTATACTCGCTCACATCGAGAAGATCCTATTGACGTTGGTGTACCATCTATTAAGAAATCTTCAGTGAGTCGTTCAGTGTTTATCAAATAAACACCTACATGTCTATACGAGTCTCCCGAGACCCATGGTTCATTGGGAAAAACCATCGGACCAAGTCACAATATAGACATGTACTGGTCTTAGCGGATTTTATTAACCGATCGGTGTTAGTAAATCTTAATCATGAACTTTATTTAAGGATATACATCTTATAGTGCGCTTCCCAATGTCAATTACAAACTACGTTGTAACTGCGCACTACATTGTAAATCCTAGGGTCTTTGTCTAATATACACGTATCACTAAATCATATTTAGTTTCAATCTAATGGCAATTATATATCTAATCGTAATTAGATCGAATATGTGTATAAAAGACAAGAGGTGCTACAATTAAATAAGTATGTTATGGAAAATGGAATTGTTCGTATTTTTGAATCGGACATAAATACGATACGAATTGGCACTCTGAGTACCAACCCTAACAATATGTCCCACGTCTAGGAAAACCCTTGAGGATACCTTGCATGCATTCATTGAGAAACATGAAGCCATCAATAAGAGTCATCAAAACACTCACAAAGGTAGTTCTAATAGTCAACACATATACCAAGTCAAATATGTTATTACTCTTCGCAGTGGTAAGGTCATCCACAGACCTATTCTTGAACATTATGTACTAGTAGTTATGATTGTGGCTCACATCTTCCTCTGGTTTTACATTCAGTAACAGCTTGAACACCCTCTATGGGCCAAGAATATGTTTGTAATCCAATTTTCTTATAAATTGACAGACATGGTCTTTTAAAGTCAGATTCCCAAGATTGTATTGTTGTATTTCTTTTTGAAATTATGTATGTAAATTGCGAACCAGTCTATCAAATCCATTAGGATGCGTCTCAAGAGTCAATGATATATTATCTAATGACTCATTACTCAAGTCATCTCTAATGGGTTGAATTTTTTCTTCACGATTATTAGATATCATTCATAAATAACGACAAAAAATGTTGTACGTCCAACTTGCGCATATATAACAAACACATAATTATTTAGCTCTTCATTTTTTAGCATAAGTATTTTTATCCAAACCAGGTATGTAAGAGATAAATGAATCAAGAAATTTAAGGACTCTTATTTTAATCAATTCTTTCTTATAAAGGTTTAACATTTTTTAGGTGGTCGACATGTCTTGACATTATCTTTGAAATGTATTATGCGTGTGCATTTTTAAGGATTAATGCATTTTATATCTTTTAAAGTCCATCAAATTCCCTATTTATGTACACTCAATATATTTAAAAACTTACCTTCTTGATCGCTTGTAAGGGAATAAGAAATTACCGCATGGTAAGTTTATTTATCTCTAAGAAATGTATATTTCAATCATTCGGGCAAAGTCTTTAATTCCAATTTGGGTGCTCTTCATGTTTCTCTTCTTCAAGTGTTCC
This sequence comes from Zanthoxylum bungeanum, assembly GCA_019454045.1. Lineage (NCBI taxonomy): Eukaryota > Viridiplantae > Streptophyta > Magnoliopsida > Sapindales > Rutaceae > Zanthoxylum > Zanthoxylum bungeanum. The sequence goes on from SKCR01017670.1 coordinate 37,505, forward strand.
TAATTCCTCAAAATTTTATTTCTCTCCATCGTCTTCCAGTACTTGTGTAGAATCAAGTAAAGAAAAAATTATTAGAAATATGTAAATCAATTGCATACTTAATTTAAGAGAATTAGTTGTACAGATTTTTATACGGTCAGATTCACTCCCATGAATATGTTCTTCTAAATTGGTTCAATTAGCTCCTTGTTCTCATTTTCAAAATCCTTATCATATGGTTGGTTGCATATATTAAAAACATTAAGCTCCAACGTCATATTGCCAAAGGACAAATTCATTATTCCATTCATACAATTAATTAAAGCATTAGCTGTTGGTAAAAATGGACGACCAAGTATTACATGAACTGGCTTTTGTAACTTTATGCTACAGGTTATGTTTCTAAGAAAATAAAATCCACAAGATATATGAATTTATCGACTTATAATAACACATTTCCTATAATTACTTTCAGTACTTTAACTGATCTATTGACAAGTAAAAGAGTAGTTGAAATTGGTTTTAACTCCCTAATATTAAGTTATTGGTAAATCAAAAATGGAAGTAAATTGACATTAGCTCCAAGATCAAGTAATGTATGTTCATTTTTATGATTTTCAATAATACATGAAATAGTTGGACAACCGGGGTTTGTATTTTAATGCATTATCGGTTGAGAAAATAGACTTACCTGTTCAGCTAGAAAAACTTTCTTTCTTACCTGATGTTTTCTTTTAACAGTGCAAAAGTCTTTCAGAAATTTGACATAATATGGTATCTGTTTGATGACATCTAACTAAAGAATATTGACCTTCACATGTTTGAATATTTCATATATCTCTGGGGAATGGTTCAATTTCTTTATTTTCAATACTTGAGGAAATGGAGGTGCATGTGAAAAAACGTTATCATCAATTATAAGTAACGGTGTTGGGTCTCTAAGATCATTCCCAAGAACATATAAGCATGAAACATGTGAATACTCAATTTAAGTTGCGGAAATTATACTCACTTTGATCGATTTCTTAGATGTGTTGATAATAAAATTTTTGCTTCTTTGGAAGTGATCCAAGCTCCTCTTTGATTTGTATGTGAAGCTCCAAGCTTGAAGGGTGAATTCCAAACTCAATGGGAAAGGTTTCCCTAACACCTTTGTATGATTCTTTAAGTGCTAGCTTTGGAAGAAAATTGCAACAAAATTCTTCATTTGGTGCTTTGCTATTCTCGGCAATGAGAGAGTTGGAGAGGGAGAGTGTTTTGTTTTTCCAAATTTTGTGTATATTATGATTTTCCAAAAACCAACCAAGTGTGTTGAGAGCAAAAATTCATTTAATGTTCTCAACCACCTCCATCACCAAAAAGTGACTTGACTCACATCACAAAAGTTGATGTGACTTCCATCACAAAAGTGACTAATGATGTGACTTGATGTGGGCCCCACTTGATTCAAAATCCGAGTGGGCCCACAAACACATCCCGGGCTCGGGTTCGTTAATTCTGAATTAACGAATTTTCCGTTGCGACTTGATTAAATCAAATTTAATTAAATAATTATGCCTAGCAAAATTACTATTAAATTCGCTCGCGAATTAATTCTAAACTAATTCGTTAGCCCGAATTAAAATCCAATTTTATTTCCGTTATGAAATCTTATTTCATTTAATATATCGAATATATTATTTTATTGATTAATTCCAAATTAATCGTTCTCTCTCTATTAATTGAATTTTATCCCAAATAAAATCTTGCCGTAGTTAATCCTAGATTAATTTTCTCTCTCTACTAATTAATCCCAGATTAATTATGTTCGAGTCATACGTCATCGGTGAATCTTCGGGAAGCGACCCATGAGATCCCTGGATATGTTGGCAGTAAATCCGATCGTCGAACTATCTGAACACGTGCCTACCCGGTACCACGTTCTTACCGATTTACAAGCTATATTTGGCTTCTAGCAAAGCGCCGTGCCTACCCAATTCTCCAGAAATATTCTTCAAGGAATATATAATCTATAACATGCGTAGTATACGTAGTATTGCGTATTGCGATCCAGTATCTGATGTCACATGCAAGGCCTGGGGCTGGAATAATGTCTGCCCCGTACGAAGCATATATCGGATCACAAGCAACTAGTCTCTATAATCGGATAATCATGACTTTGTCATATTATCCCGATAGTTGCAATATAATAGAGAACCGGTTATGTATCCCTGCGTGATCATCATCTCCATATGACTGAAGTGATACTTCCATCTTGACATCACACCCAATACACTACGATTCTCAATAAACCCAGAAGAGGCGTACACAGAACCTGTTAATTTCCTTTGTCACATAGTTTATTTGTACAACAACATCATGTTATGTACAAATAGTGATGCTATGGGTCATAATTGTCCAACAATATCCCACTTGGCCTATGGTCAATCACTCAAGTGTCCTACATCTGAACTATGTACTGGTCGCTCAAACTTCAGCTGAGAAACAACTTTCGTCAGCGGATTTCCCTTGTTATCATCTGATGCGTTTTTATTCGATCATCATATCGCCACGATGTATGATTCGACGAATCAGATGAAATATTCGAAGTATATATTAGGATCGTTGATGAGACCGTAATTCTTTAGCCTGTGTTGTAGCCCAGCCCAGCTGCTAACAGAACTATACCTAATCCAATTAGGATTATATAGATCCAAAATTGCTTCTTTTGTTGCCTCAGCTGCAGCAATGTTCCGCTTTTGTTATTTATTCGGCAATAGTATCTCGCTTGGAAGATTTCCAGCTCACTGTTCCTTTATTTAAACTATGTAGTACCCTTATTGCGACTTACAATCGTTTTTATCGGTTTGGAACTTGCAACGGTGAATCCAGTCACTTCAAGTTCTCATACTCCATGACTTAAGAAGGCATCCTTAGTTCGTCTAAGATACTTAAGGATGTTCTTAACATCAATCCAGTGACCATCACCTGGATTGGCCTGATTGTGACTCTATATGCTCAAAGCATATGAGACACCAGGTCGCGTACATATTTTTAATGTACGAGTTCTCGGAGAGGGTCAATAAGTTTTAGATCTATCCTAGTAGATCCTTATTCCTAGAATAAAGGTTGCATCTCCCAAGTATTCCATGGAGATTTTTAATGAAAGCCAAGTTTTCACCGATTGTATTATGGGAATGTCATTTCCAAGAAATGATATGTCATCATTATATAGGAAAATCATTGTCAGTGCGCTCCCACTAACCTTCTTATATACACAAGAATCTTATCAAAACGTTAGTTCCAAGAACGCAATGCTTGCTTCAATCCATAAATGGATCGATTTAACTTGCAAACCTTGTTTACATGTTTCGGCAAGACAACCGTCAGGATGTTTTAAACATCCTCCAAAAGATTTTCGTTAAGGAAAGTGATTTTGACATCCATATGCCATATTTCATAAATGAAATATGTAACATTAGCAAGCATTATCCAAAATGGATTTAATCATGGCAACATATGAAAAAGTTTCATCGTAATCGACACCATGTCGTTGACGATACCCTTTTGCTGCAAGCCTAGCTTTGTACATTTGTATGTTGCCATCCATGTCGGTCTTCTTTTTGAAGTCTCATTTGCAACCAATAGGCTTTACACCTTCTGGTGCATCAACCAGTGTCCAAACTTGGTTGGTGTACATGGAATCCATTTCGGACTTCATGGCTTTTTTCCATAAAGCGGAGTCGATATCTTGTATCGCTTCCTCATACGTAGCCGGTTCGTCATCCTCAATAAGATTAATGTCCACATGAGGTCAGATCAGAAACCCATACCTCTCAGGTTATTTTCTGACTCTCTCTGACCTACGCGGTTCTTGTGTATTCAAAGATTGTGGTACAGTCTCATCTCTGATGAACTGTTCGTGTTCCGTTAAGGATTATATGCCAGGAACAGTATCACTCCGATTTTCATCGAGTTCTACTTTCCTCCCACTAACCACTTCATTTAGGAATTCCTTCTCAAGGAAAACCGCATGAAGAGCAACAAATACTTTGTTCTCTTGTGGGTTGTAGAAGTAATATCCTTTGGTTTCCCTAGGATAACCTACAAATAGACAATTATCCGATTTGGGTTCAAGTTTGGTACCATCCAAACGTTTAACGTATGCCCAGCAACCCCAAATCTTCAGGAATGAGAAACCCGATTTTTTTCCTGTTCATATCTAATATGAAGTCTGTCTAACAGATTTTCATGGAACCTTATTCAAAATAAGTATTGCACTGTTTAATGCGTATCCCGTGAAGGAAATTGGTAGCTCAGAGTGACTCATCATTAACCTTACTATGTCCAACAAAGTTCGGTTTCTCTGTTCGGACACACCATCAAATTGAGTTGTCCCGGAAGGAGTCCAATGGGAAAGAATACTATACTCTTTCAAGTAATCTTGAAACTCATATGTTTAAGTATTTTACACTATGGTCCAACCGTAATGTTTTAATACTTTTTCCGGTCTGTTTTTCCACTTCGTGTCGAAACTTTTTGAATTTCTCAAAGGTTTCCGACTTGTGTCTCATAAGATACACATAACCATAACGCGATGCATCATCCATAAAGGTTATGAAGTATTCATATTCACCTCTAGCCTAGCTAGACATGGGCCCACTTACGTCACTATAAACGAGGGCTAACAGATCGGTGGCACTTGCAATTTTACCAAGTAAAAGGTGTCTTAGGCACTTGGCCTAATAAACTAGATTCGTAGATATTATTTGAATTATAATCAAATCCGTCCTAGTATCCACTCTTCGAAAGTATGGATATACGAGTCTTGTTAATGTGTCCCAGACAACAATGCCACAAATAAGTCTCATCTGATTAATTCAGTTTGAGCCATTTGTTTGTCATGTTATATATTTGAGATTCATTTATATTCTAAATATAAATACTGTTATCACATCTAATGTGTTTATCTCAATATCATCTTTATAAACAAAACACTTAGTGTTCTAGAATATAAAGGTATACCCGCAACGGATTATACTTGATATAGAGATAATGTTTCTAGTCAAACTAGGTACATTATAACAGTTTCCTAATTCAAGTACATGCCCCACGGGTAGTTCCAAAACTTAGGTTTCTACGGTTAAAATAGTGACTTTCGTCCTGTTTCTGACTCGCAGGTCAATCTCACATGAAGTTAGTATCCTGCTAATCAGCAGATCCCACACATCAGTACATATATTTATGTACCACATCCAGTATCTAAAATCCAATTTTAAAACCAGCAGTGGACATGTTTATAACAAACATACCTGAAGCCGGACCCTTTGCCGTCTTCACTTCCTTCATGTATGCCTTGTCCATACGGCAGTCACGCTTCCAGTGACCCCGTTTGCCACAGTTTAGGCAGACATCTTGGGATATGTCATTTGTCTTCCTAGAAGACTGTGACGATTTTGCCTTTGCCCCTATTTCATATCCCTAGAAGCCTTCGGCCAAGCCTTGACCTTCTGGGATGTTGAAGTAAGATGTGCCTTGCGCTTCTTGCCCTTTTGCAAACTCTGGCTCTGTCTCATTGAGCATAACCATTAACTCTCCAAGAGTTTTCTTTTACAATCAGTACTTCTAAGATCTAAGAATAGATCTATGAAGATCCTTCAATTTCAATATCATACTATAAGGATATAATCTTTAGTTCTGATGAAGAAATTAATGAGTCTTTGCGGCAAGCATAAATGATTGAGCACTAAAGTTATCATCACCATGAGTCTTCCAAAGCTCATGCTCCACTATTGCTCAACTCCGGGCTCAGGCCCGAAATTAAGGAGTCTTTGCGGCAAGCATAAATGATTGAGTACTAAAGTTATCATCACCATGAGTCTTCCAAAGCTCATGCTCCACTATTTGCTCAACTCCGGGCTCAGGCCCGAAATGTCATTCTATCAAATAAAGTAACTTTTCGGCTCCCAGGACTATCCTGAGGTTCTATTCCCAATTTGAAAATTGAAGCCGCTTAAAGACATTTTCACCCAGGATTATGTTTTAAACTCTAATCTTTCAGTTATCTTGATTCCAATAGTCCAACTAACCAATCAACGATTTCGGGTACAATCCAATATAATGATTATTATAGTCTAACTATATAATCAACTACTATTTGATTGGTTAAATTCAAATATATTTGATTACTATAATCCAATTATATAATCAACTATAAATGAAGTTGTTTGAATACAGTCCAACTGTTTCTTTAAAACAACAATTGAATATTAGTCCAACTAATATATACATAAAATCACGAAATAATTTGAAATGAGCGCGTATTGGCAAGTATCTAAACGAAATTTGCAAATTTAATACTTACCTCCCATTATTTTTCGACGAGCCTCTAACCCTCTGTGGAGTACTGGGGAAACCTAGTTTCCTAGTGGGCTAGGATCCCGTTAAATAACACACAACCTTGACTTTGGCCAACAAGTTGTATGAAACTTAACTAGGTAGATCTCTAAGATCAATTGGATCTCATCCAATTCCTAGATCCAGTAGGTGGACCTCCAAGTCCGAAATATATATCCAATATATGCCAATATATCCAATATATTGCCTAACCTTTTTCCTCTGAATCAACGAAGCCTTGGCTTTGGCTCAACAAGCTTAATGAAACCAGTTAAGCGTGACCCATTGATAGTGGAAAGCTTCGTAATCGAGGCCGATGAACAAGAAGTGACCTTGACTTTGGCCAACAAATCACAACTTGCCCAAGGCGTACGATATGGAACAAAGCCTTCATGATTCAAACACATCCGCGATGGACATTGATCTTGACTTTGGCCAACAAACCAATGCCAATCTTGGATCTTGAGAGAGAATCACTCAATGGAAGGAAATCGCTTAATATTTGTTGAGGGTTTTTGTCGCGATTTGGCAACCAATTTATTATCTTTAATTAGGTCTCATCATACACCTTAAGTATGCATTCTAAAAGCATATTAAGGCGCGATAAAATTAATAATGATATGCGGATGGATATCTCACAAATTGTTCCTAGAACAAATCACTCGCTTTCCTCTCCCCGACTAGCATTATTCTAACTTCTACCCAATTACATAATACTTCTAAAGAAACCTCATTACATTAAGGAGAATTGGTGCGAAGAGAATTACAAAGAGTTAAGAAATAAAGGCTGGACACGCAGGTCCAATTTAATAAATTCTAAATTTATTACAATAATTTTCAAAATTGCCCTCACCCATCTAATATCCATCTGATATACATTATTCATACAATACATCCATGTATTCACACAAAGTATGTTATTCAATCAATCTAATCCAATTAATTAATCTTTGAATTAAGTGATCATCCAATGTTCAAACAACGATTTGATTTGCGCGAGTTCAACTCGTTTAAGAATAAGTACTCAAAGTACGAATTCTTGAATTAAATCGAATTACAATTTTAAATCAGATTTAATTTGTATTCAATACTAATTCTTTATTTAATTCCAAATTAAATAATTACACTTTTAATGTTCCTTTTACGACTTAGATTCTAAATCTAATCTTAATGGGTCTCAAAGCCCAATTAACATCCAATGTCAATTTAATTAAAGTGCAATGGGATTTCAATTAATTTATTAAGGCATGGACTTTGGCAACCAAAGCCTAATAAGGAATCACCCTTTGCCACAAAATTAATTTTGGCCCATTAGGCCCAATTAATTATTTAAAGGCCCATTAGTTATATTTGGACTTAATGGAATGATTTTAGGCCCAATTTGGATCCAATCCAATTGTCCTAAACCAACTTGGCCCAACCAAGCCCATTAGGCCCAAATACAACAATTTTAGCCCAATTCCAAATTAAGCCTAATTAATTAAATTCTAATATTCCAAATATCACAATTTAATTAATTAAAGTTTCTAGCCATAATTAATTATTTAAATTAACATTTCCAAAATACCAATTTACAAAATTAATCATGCTTTATCATTTTCAATACATGTCCAACATTATTGAAACAAAATCAATCCATTAACATGCTCTAATGCTCACGGTAATTTAGGATTTTTTTCATTAATTTTGATTTCAATCCAATTAAATCACAAATCAATTTATCCATTCATTTTAAACACATCCAATGGTCTAAAAATCAAAATCACCATGAGCTTAAGGTTCCTACTACATTCGGCCAAGCCAACATTTTTGGGGAAAATTAATCCAATTAATTTTTCATAAAATTGATCATGCATAACTCTAAGTTAACATTATCTAAGCATACTCAAACAAACAATTTGATTAAATCATGCTCAAATCAAAAATACCCAAATTTTAGATCAAGAACCCTAATTCAATTTCATGCTTAAATAGGCTCTGACACCATTGTTGGTCTCTAAGATCATTCCCAAGAACATATAAGCATGAAACATGTGAATTCTCAAAGTTAAGTTGCAGAAATTATACTCAATTTGATCGGTTTCTTGGATGTGTTGATAACAAAATTTTTGCTTCTTTGGAAGTGCTCCAAGCTTCTCTTTGATTTGTATGTGAAGCTCCAAGCTTGAAGGGTGAATTCCAAACTCAATGGGAAATGTTTCCCTAACACCTTCGTATGATTCTTTAAGTGCTAGCTTTGGAAGAAAATTGCAACAAAATTCTTCCTTTAGTGCCTTGCTATTCTCGGCAATGAGAGAGTTGGAGAGGGAGAGTGTTTTATTTTTCCAAATTTTGTGTATATTATGATTTTCCAAAAACCAACCAAGTGTGTTGAGAGCAAAAATTCATTTAATGCTCTCAACCACCTCCATTACCAAAAAGTGACTTGACTCACATCACAAAAGTTGATGTGACTTCCATCACAAAAGTGACTAATGATGTGACTTGATGTGGGCCCCACTTGATTCAAAATCTGAGTGGGCCCGCAAACACATCCCAGGCTCGGGTTCGTTAATTTCGAATTAACGAATTTTCCGTTGCGACTTGATTAAATCAAATTTAATAAATAATTATGCCTAGGAAAATTACTATTAAAGTCACTCGCGAATTAATTCTAAACTAATTCGTTCGCCCGAATTAAAATCTAATTTTATTTCCATTATGAAATCTAATTTCATTTAATATATCGAATATATTATTTTATCAATTAATTCCGAATTAATCGTTCTCTCTCTATTAATTGAATTTTATCCCAGATAAAAACTTACCGTAATTAATTCTTGATTAATTTTCTCCCTCTACTAATTAATCCCAGATTAATTATGTTCGAGTCATACGTCATCGGTGAATCTTCGGGAAGCGACCCATGAGATCTCTGGATATGTTGGTAGTAAATCCGGTCGTCGAACTATTCGAACACGTGCGTACCCGGTACCACGTTCTTACCGATTTACAAGACATGGTTGACTTTTAGCAAAGCGCCGTACCTACCCAATTCTCCAGAAATATTCTTTAAGGAATATATAATCTATAACAAGCGTAGTATACGTAGTATTGCGTATTGCGATCCAATATCTGATGTCACATGCAAGGCCTGAGGCTGGAATAATGTCTGCCCCGTACGAAGCATATATCGAATCACAAGCAACTAGTCTCTATAATCGGATAATCATGACTTTGTTATTATCCCGATAGTTGCAACAGAATAGAGAACCGGTTCTGTATCCCTGCGTGATCATCATCTCCATATGACTGAAGTGATACTTCCATCTTGACATCACACCCAATACACTATGATTCTCAATAAACCCAGAAGAGGCGTACACAGAACCTGTTAAAGTCCCGGATGACCAAAACCAAAGCGTATTGATTGTCGCAAGTATTAGCGATGCAAGTCTCAGGTTAAGACCAAATACACCTACCCTGAATCGGATTCCCATAGACACATAGTCATACTAGCAATGAAATTTCGAGGGGTCTATCCAGAGCGAAGCTGTTTCCGTACCATCGTTAAACACAACCTCCTATCACACTTGCATAAGTATCCAATACTTAAATATATGAGAACTATGTTGTTACGCTTCTATAACATGCACAAGTGCAATACTAGTTTATTCCGCATTATCGATGTCCAGTCTCGATAATACTACGACTAGGGATGTTTAATGATTAAACCTTAGTGGATTAATATTGTCTCATATCTTATTAATCTGGTACTAATCATATAGACTTTTATCATTTATATATCTTGGTAATCTAATTACAAATGATAAAAGAGCAATTTCCTTTGTCACATAGTTTATTTGTACAACAACACCATGTTCTGTATAAATAGTGATGCTATGGGTCATAATTGTCCAACAAATGGTTCCTCAATATCTTCTTTACCATTAGAAAATGAATCTTCATGAGGTTCAAGAATATGTCTGTGGATGAACTTACTACTGCGAAGAGTAATAACATATTTGACTTGGTCTATGTGTTGACTACCAGAACTACCATCGTGAGGGTTTTGATGACTCTTGGGGTTTGGCTATGGTTGTGCGCGAAACTTTCCTTTCTCATTAATGATCAATGCAGATGTGTTTTTGGCAAATGTATCTTTCAGATCAATCAAAGTTTGCACATTTTGGTTATTGATGGCTTCCTCTTTCTCAATAAATGCATAAAAAGTATCCTCAAGGGTTTTCCTAGGCGATGGGACATAAGATACATAATTTTGAGAATTTTAAAAATTCTAATGTACCTGGGGAGGTTGTTGCGATGGTTGTGTTTGGTTATTATTCCTCCAATTGAAGTTTGGATGGTTTCTCCAACCAAAATTATAGGTTTGGGAGTATGGGTTTGGACTTAGCCTCTTGAAGGTATTTTTTGAACTAATTTGATCATGGAGACATTCTTGCAGGGCTGGCAAGGTTGGGAAAAACTTGTGTGACATGTTCATTTGAATTACAGATATGACATGTTACTTCTTGAATTGACTTTATATGATCACTCTTTCTCATTTCTAATGCCTCAAATTTTTTAGCTAGAGATGCATATTTAGCAGATAGGTCATGGTATTCCCTAAGGTTAAACATGCCTCTACCAGATGACTGTGGTTTTACAGACGACTTATAAGTGCTAACTATGTCCAATTGTTATGCATTCTCTACTACGTGTCATAGGTAATCTAGTGCATCTTCAAGACTTTTGTCCTTAAATTGACCATTACACATAATTTCCGCTACCTGTATACTTTGTGGTGTTAAACCCTCGTAAAAGTAGGAAACCGGCCTTCATATTTCAAACCCGTGATGTGGACAAATATTTAACATTTCTTTAAATCTCTCATAACATTAGTAAAATGTTTCCCCTTACTCTTGTGTGAAAATTGTGATTCTCCTCTTAAAGGAGTTTGTCAATGAGGGAGACATAATTTTTTCAGAAATTGCTCTTATAAATCATCTCATGTTATGATGGATCCTGACCTAAGATTCTGCAGCCAAATTTTAGCTTTATCCTTTAAAGAAAATGGGAAAAAATTGAGTCAAATTATATTCATGCTATAATTTTAGTTTATGCAAGTATCACATACCTCTTCGAATTCCCTTAAATGCTGATAAATATTTTTTGATTCTAGATCATAGAATGTGGGTAAAAGCTGGATGACACATTGTTTAAATTTGAAACGTTATGCATCTAGGGAAAAATAATGCAAGATGGTGATCATGTCCTAGTGAAATTCATGAATTCTCTGAATGTCCTAGGATGATAAAGATTATCATGCTGAGACTCACGTTCTACCTCATCAACTGGATTTTTATCTCAGTTAAGTGGGTTTTCATTTTGGTTATAGGATATTTTAGCTGACAAGGAAGGTGATGGAGACTCTTTATTTAATCTACCACTAGATGATTGAGACCAATGTCTCATGCAACCTAAATGTAGACTATATGCTAAAATTTAAATATGCAAATACAATACTTACAAAAACAAAAAGAAAACAAGTGAAGAAGAAAAAAGGTAAAAATAAATGACAAAATGAAGAAAAATATAGTGATTAGATCCTTAAAACGACCTCTGATGATCTCAATTGAATTTCTGTTTAGCTGTCTCAATTTCTCGAATTAAGTTCTCACAAAAAATTATGGAAGAATATCTAGACAGGGATGGTTCCATAAATTCTTTGGCAAAATACAAGCTCCATTTAATTGAGTTTTTTGTCTTCTATAACCTTGAAAAATCAAGTACATAGTTTGTCTATACGTGGGATGTCTGGGTTCAGAATTCATTTAGGATCAATAAGGACATCTTGGATCTACACAACTGTAAAGAAGAAGAAAAAAATGAGATGCCGAAAATTCAAAGAAAAAAAGAAAGGAAAAACAAAATTAAAAAAATAAAAAGAAAAGAAAAGAAAATACAAGGATGTTAAATCATTACTCTATTTACTAAATTATATTTCTTTGACAACGGCGCCATAAACTTGATACACTCACAAAATGATTCTTTACTCCCAAGTATAAGAGTGTCGAAGTAATAAAATAACTCGGTAAGTCTGGGGTCGATCCACATGGAATAGATTTAGTAAAATAAAATAATAATTCGAGTAATAAAAAAAAGATAAGAAGTTTGAATTGATTTAAGTGATGAGCAATTTTTAAATTGAGATGCAACAATAAATAAAAAATACTGGGGCTAAGAGATCCACTCTTAATATTTCAAATATAGAGAAATCTTGCTCTTTATAATATATAAATTGTCATTATTACCCAATTAGTTTACTTCAGGAGTTAATTATGTCAAATATATAAAATCAGCCATAAAGACGGTGATAACATTTGTCTATAACAAGTCCAATTAAGTACTCAATTATGTCAAATATATAAAACAAGCCATAAAAGGCGGTAACAAAGTTTGTCAATAATTAATACAGATGAAATATTAGTTTTCAGATTACAATTCATGTATTATAATATAAGTAATATTAATATATATTCTCATATTAAGATTTTCACTCTTTACCCAGCATGATGAAATAAACTACTCATGGTTTGAATAAAAATACATATAATTTTATTACCGAAAGAAAAAGAAATTATAATAAAGTTTGAAAAATAAAACACATAAGAGTTAAGACCCTTCACAAAATTTCAGAGAGAATTTTATTTAGGAAAGCTAAAGAAAAGAGGCATTGAACACCTCTATTTATAGAGATGCTCGATGCCCTCTCTCTCATTTGCAAGTTGTGCTTGCAATTTCTTTCAATGACTTAGGTTGTCATTGAAAATTTATTTATTTATTTATTATATATTATTATTATATTAATATATTATAATAATAATAATATATATATAATCTTGGTGAGACCTCCGATATAATATATATAAAATCTTGGTGGGTCTTCCAAAATATATTTTATAATAATAATAATAATAATAATAATAATAATAATAATAATAATAATAATATAATAATACATGTGTGGGTAAATATATCATAATCTCATTTTAACGTCAATCTAAACACGATGAATGTTTTCTAAGTCCGATTTAAATCTAGCTGTCACGCTCTTTTGAGTTTATGGGTCTTGAAATTCAGATATCCTATCTATTTTTACTATTGAGCATCTGAAGCAATATTTTACATGTACAATAAAAATCACAACAAAAATATATAAAACATAAATTTAATTATTATTTCACAAATGTGCTAAATTAAATGGATTAATGAAATTACAAGTGTAAAATGATTAATTTTTCTTTTAATAAATGTACATTTTTTAATATTCATCAACATTGATGCTAACTGGATATCTGATATAGTGGATTCTAAATCCACAAGTGGATTTATTTTCACACTTGGTGGTGCAGTCGTGTTATAGAAATCCTCGAGGCAAACGTGTATTGTCCGGTCTAATATGGAGTATGAGTTTATAGCATTAGAGAAAGCATCAGAAGAAGCAGAGTGACATCGAAATTTCTTAAAGGATATTCCAAACTGGTCAAAACCAGTGTCAATTATAAGCATATATTGTGATAGTCAATTGACTATCGGAAGAGCCCAAAATATATTGTATAATGGTAAGTCTCGACACATACATCGAAGACACAATACCATAAGACAACTGCTCTCAAGCGGCATAATTTCAATAGATTATGTCAAGTCGAAGGAAAACCTATCGGATCCACTTACTAAAGGTTTACCTACATAGAAAATTGAGAAGTCATCGAGGGAAATGAGTTTGAAGCCTATAAATTAAGAATTATCACTGTGGAAATCCAACCTAGCTGGCTGGAGATCCCAAGATCTAGGTTCAAAAGGGATAACTGAAACTTTTTACAATTCAAAACAAGCACTGTAGAGTTTTATACTCTTTTCCATTTCCATAATGACGCAGAGTGCTGTTTGTCAAGGTTAGGATAAGCGAAGGCTTTTAATGATAACTATATTAGGAGAAGAGTCCTAATAGGGGTAAAGACAAAATAACTCTTTATAGTATATCACATATTTCAAGTAAGAAATGAGACTGTTTCCATGAGAATTTTAAAAGGTTGGATTCACTAAAGTACTTGATACCGAATTGAACACAATCATAGAATGGGAAATGGTCGAAGTGAAGCTGTGTGATGGCTATTGTCTTGGTTTACACTAAGGCGAAATAGTTCAAGACTATAAGTCACTGGTTTGCCAAGTAAATCCAATAGGCATTCACTAGGAAAAGTTTAAGGCGAAAACTACATATTCTGAAGAAGCTCTCTTAAGTATATGCCTTAATATTTAGAAAATTGTGGAGGATTATAAGAAAAATTTCTAATATTAAATGTATTTATATAATATTTTACTGAAAAGACATGCCTCTAATATATGACTTTTAGGAAAGTCACAAATTGAATGGATAGGTCTCGTATAGTGAAAGGTTATAATCATTTGAGTTGTAAGGATGCATTGAAGAGATATAACCCTTTAAAGGATTGCATCCTTAAGCCTAAAGGTATCTCTTCAATGGAATCCCTCTATCTCTATAAATATAACTCTTAGAATATTCATTTTGAATTACTTGGAAAGACAAAATATAATTGTTTAGAAAGAGAATTTCTACCATTATTCCTAATTCATGTTCTTGATTCAAAGAGTGCCCCTAAATCAAACAGTCACCAGGAATTTTAGGAGAAAGTTGGCCACAAGATCAGTAGTGCATTGAGGTGGGGATAATAAATTCTTAAAGAGGGAGTAAAATTCGGCTTGATATAATCTACATTTTCTACATAATATTTTACAGGTTTTTCTAAATTTTTGAGTTTATATTGATTTTAAGATTGCATGTTTATTATTGATTAGTTTGCTTGAATTATACATGATAAAACATCCGCTAACAAACTCAATCATACTGTCTAGCAATACTTAGAAGATGGGCCCAAAGTTCCAATGGCTTAGACATCATCACCATGTGATCAGATCCTTTAATTTCCTCCACTTGATGAGGAGGATTTCTCTTGATCATCCACCATGCAAGATCCTTAACTGTTACCAAATCTTTTTCAGAAATGATATAAACCCTTTTAACAGACCCAAATTTTTCTGAAGTTAGCTTTAGCTCCTTTGACATGTCTTCTTTACTAAACAATCCTAATGGTCTCATCAACGTGGTTGCCAATGCCCAATCCTGTGAAAAAAATTGTCACATTAATAATGTTAAAGTGTCAACAGTTGCTAAAAGGGATGGGCAGAAAATCATTGAAAAACTAAAATCTAAATAAGAGTTAAAATATAAACTTGTTTGTTTGCATGTTTTGGAATTACGCCGTAAGGGATATGGTTTAGTGGCAAATGACTTAAGATTTGGTTGTCAGGTCTTGGGTTCGAGTCAGATGGTGTATTTCTTGTAAGAGCCTGGGGCAGCCGGGAGTTTTACCTGTTCCGCTTAAGCCCGGATAAGATGATTTAACGGCGAGATTTCCAATGTTTCAATTTAATAGTTTAAATAATTTGAAATAAAATATGACTTGGAAGGCTTATTGATTAGGATAATATTTTTAATCCAAAACAATTTTACAAAACATTGTACATGGAGTGTCATAAATTTCTTACCTCCATTGGACTAAGCTGGTATACGTCTGATTTTAAGTACAAAGGTCCAAAAATGAAGCTGGTTGGAGGATTGTTAGGACCATCATCATATATATATTTGCAGTCTAGCAAAGGACCTTGTCTGCTGAATGACTTCAGTAAAACAAAATTAAACTCAGGTGAGTCAGGTCAGTGATAAATTATTTTAACTTATGTAATAATCTTTTTAAGCTCTACTAAAGATATAATCAATTGCTAGTAAAAAATAAAATTAGCAGTGTGTTTTATGTATTGTGTTCAAAAAGTTGGGGCCTAATGATTAAAGCTATAAGAATGCAATTGGTTTAAGTTACTAAGGTTATATAATCAATGACACTGTTAGAAAAATGTATTTTTATATAAAAACCCATTATACTTCAGCTTAATTATAAGTGGAGTAAGAAATTTAGATTTCATGAGATTTTTCTAACTGAACTAGCTGGCATCCACCTTCGATTCCATACATATACTTGAATTTGATAGATTTGAAGAGGAAATGAGTACCTCTTGATTGAGAGTTGAGATGTTGAGATCAGGACCAGGCATGAGAGCAGTGGCAAAAACAGAAACATAAATCTTGTTTGGAAACCTCTCCATGGACTGAGAAACAGCTAAGCCACCAAAGCTGTGACCAACAAGAATCACTTTTACATCTAGAGGGAGAGCTTCCATGAAGTCAATCAATGGCTTAAAGAAATCTGATATTGATTTTAAATTGCTAACCTGCTGGGGTTCAATCCCAGAAGCAGCCAAGTCAATGGCAGTAACATTGTGCCCTGATGATTTAATCAGTGCCACAAGTTTGAACCATGACCAGGCACCATGGCAAGAGCCATGAACCAAGACAAAATGCTTGGTGGGAAGAGACTGTGGCTGCTGCAGTAAGGATTGATATTCATTTGCAGTAACATTAAAGAAAAAGATGAAAAGGGATATCAAGATTGGTATCAGATGCATCTGGGTTTGTTTCATTTTTCTCTTTTCTTGTTTCTTCCTGCAGGCTTAAATGATTAAGCCATCCTTTTAAATGTTATTTAAGGGCAATGATGATAGGTTTTAACAAGAATATTGTACTCTAGTTGACTAAGATAACATTAAATAATGTTAAGAAATTCACTTATTCATATAAAAAACATACTTTAATAAATTTTACAAAGAGAATACAGAAACTAGTGGATCCGTGGCGCAATGGTAGCGCGTCTGACTCCAGATCAGAAGGTTGCGTGTTCGATTCACGTCGGGTTCAATCCCCTTTTTTATTTCATTTTTTGCCCTTGATGCTTTGCATATATTGTTGACTTGGTTTCTGATCTCGGGTAGGTTCACTAGAAATAGAAGAAGAAGAAGAAACAAACCCATAAAGCAATATACCCATAACATAATTCAACGTGCAAGTAATCAATGACAACCCAATATTTTACATCTCAATAACCAAACTAAACCTCTTCTTAAATCTCCCAATGTGCAGCAAAATTTCTCACCATAGACTGCATAACTTCATAGGCCCTCTCAAAATTTCCATTACTTTTTTTTTTTTTGTTTGTAAACGTTGGAAATCCCGCCACCAAACCACCGGGCCGCGGCGCAGGTAAAACCATCGGCTGTCCCAGGCTCTTACAAGAAGTGCACCCCTGGATTCGAACCCATAACCTCAAGGTGAGATTCTGGACCCTACACCACCAAGCCACAAAATTTCCATTACTTACTAATCAAAGACGCACCACAAATTGTATAAAACCACAAATTATACTTTTTAGCAAGCGAAGCGTCCACGGCAAGAGTTTGCTCATGGGTCAAAGAATCAATGTATTTGTGAAGATTGAGTATTGGAGGTGATGATCTTAAATGGGTTTGTTTGTAATAGAAATCGATGACCATTGAGTAGGTTCTTTTTATTGGGATGGTGATGAAAGAAGTGATAATCTTTACCCATTTCCTTAAATGTTTTTTATCATAATTCTTTTGAGCTTCAAGAACAGTTACATATTTTAGAACATAGCCATCAGATTTAATTACCCTAATTTAAGTTCACTCAGGAAGAATAGCATTACTATGTATAATGGTGGAAGATAAAAAGATTATTTTCTATTATTAACTCATAAAAAGCTTTCAATGATAGCTTCACAAAAATCCCCCCTCCCCCCAAAATAAGGAGAGTGAGAGCTTCATATGTTTTTGTATTATAGTTAAAGTATATATAGATTAGATGTCTTGCAATGGTTCATATGTTTATTAATTTAAATATAATATTTTAATGATAAATTCTAAATTCTTATTAATTTTTTATTCTTACATAACTCCTACAGTTACCAAAATTTCTGTAGTTCCCACAGTTTCCCACAGTTTCAAATATATTATTATATTTGATGTAATTTTTAAAGTTCTTCACATTTGATTAATTGATGGATAGCCACAGCATCTTCGATTATTTAGAAACAAAGTATCAAATGATTAAGTCACATAAATTGTTAATGGCATTAAATGTTGTAGCTAAACATAAAAATATAATATTTTAATCCCACAGTGAAAATTATTATATTTATATTTAAAAAGAATGGGATAGCAAAATATTTTTTTTTTATAAAAATAGTTGCCCACAGGCCTAGTACTTTTGTAAGTTAATAGGTATGATGTCATTTATATTACGTAGAATCAAATCGTCCCAAAGACGTGACTTGGTGGTGTAGGTTCAGGATTTCATCTTGAGGTCCTGAGTTGAAATCCAAGAAGTGCGTTTTTTATAAGAGTCTGAGACAGTCGGGAGTTTTACTTGCTCTACTTAAGCCCGGAAGAGGTGGTTTGACGAAGAAATTTTCAATAATTCAAAAAAAAATTAAAAAAAAAAAAATGTAGAATTAAATCAATCACGTATTATAATTTTTGCCCACGAGATAGTAATAATAATGCATTGATTTATTTTTGAAAATTATTTATATGGGTAAATTTTCATATTTACGTTTTTATGCTTCAATTACTGTATCTAAACATTTTATATATTTATTTGTTTTGTAGCTATTCAATCTAACGTGATTCCAAACTATGATACATCTTGTAATCCTTTTTTGAGTGATAATAATATTAATGATTGGAATGAGAAAATTCCTATTACATTATAATGTATGGACCTTGACTAAGCATTTACAGTGGATGAACCACTAGTGCCTACAGAATTGAGCACCCAACAAGAGAGAGCATCTTATGAACAATGAGAGCGATCCAACCGCTTAAGTATGGTGCTCATTAAAGCTCATGTTGGGAAAATCATTCACAGCAGCAATTTGAGTCATCTGACAAGGAAATGGCAAGCACTATGATGAACAAATTGTCATTATTGAAATTTAATGACAGCAAAGGAGTGTGTGAGCACATTATGGACATGAGGATTTGGCTGCACAATTCAAGTATTTGGAGATTAATATTTTTAGGTCATTTTTAGTTCACTTTATCCTTAAATCTCTCCCTAATAAATATGGATCTTCAAAATTTCCTATAACACACATAAGAAAAAGTGATCAATTAATGAACTTCTAACTCTTTGTGTGCAAGAGAAAGGGATGCTGAAAAAAGAGAGGATGAAAAATACTCATACAGTAACTCGTGGAAAGGAATATGACAAGAATAGATAAGGAAAGATGAAATAGACTCGTAATCAAGTTAACAATGACACTATTATGTATTTTTTTCTGTAAAAAGAAATGACATATGAAGAAATATTATTCCAAATACAAGACTTCACTTGAAAAGAAATGTAATCATATCTCTATTGTATGTTACAAATCTAATATGGTTTATATTTCTCATAATACTTGGTGGATTGACTTCGTTGTGCAATGCATGTTGCCAATACCATGCAAGACTTCTTAAACCAAAGGAACTTATGGAAAGTGAGTATGCAATCTATTCAGGAAACAAGATGCCTTCACATGTGGAAGCCGTCAGGACCTATATACTTATTCTTAATTCTAACTTTGTTTTAGACTTAGATAAAACCTTTTATATTCCATTTTTTTTTTAAAAAAAAACCTTATTTTTATTTGAAGACTTTTACCTCAGGGTTTTAGTTTCAATTCCACTGGGACATTTTTCATTTGTTAAAATACTCTACTATTGTTGGGGATGAGACTATTGATTATGGTTTGTTTAAGCTTTATTTAAACCCTACTTTTGATTATAATCTTATGACTACGTATAGTAAAATTGGTGTAAATATAAGTGTTTCAAATGAGAAATTGATAAGTGCAGTTTATACCTACTTATTCCTGTATTTTTAGCTTACTATTTTGTTAGATTCCGTATCATATAATGTATTTGTATTTTATGTCTTATTTGTAGGAAGCATTGGAGCATGGATCTTGGGGCATTTGTACGTGTTTTGGGACATTACGGACGCATTGGAAGCACACGGGAAGAGCGGAAAGCGCATAAATGAGACACCAGAAAAATTGTCTGGCACCGCGGCGCCACTCTTTGGGCACCGTGGTGCCTCCTCAGCATCAGACTTAGTAACTTCCCGCATCTTTGTCATCGTGGCACCACTTGCCAGCGCTGCGGAGCCCCGCAAACCCTAGAAACACCAATTTTTTAGGGTTTTAGATGAACAATGACTCCAATGCTATATTATAAATACATAAGTTCGTCCTGTTGGTTTCTACTATAGTCCCAAGATCATTCAAGCATAGAAAAACATGTGAATACATTAAAGAACTATGGCAGAATCATACTTACAATGAGCGGTTTATGGAAGGGTTGAGTTCAAAAATTTCCTCCAAGAATTCGCCCAAGCTCCAAGTTTTATGAAGATGAAGAAGCTCCAAGCTTTGAGAGGATTCCAAGCTCTTGAGATGGTTTCCCTATCACCTTGTGATGATTCCTTTTGAGTGCTAGCTCTTGGTAATTTTTGCAACAAAATCACCTTTCTTCTTCCTTGAACTTTCGGCCAAGTGAAAAGAAAATGGAGAGAGCAATTTTTTTGTGAGATTTGCTTGAATGAGAGAGAGAGAATATGTGTGTTGACTTATAAATTTTGATTTCAAAAATCAAATAAATGATTTACCAAAATTTTGGTAAAATTCTTACACAAGCCATCATCAATACAAAGTGTGTAAGGCAAGTCATCATCATTGTTACCAAAACCCATCACTCAAAGTGACAAGTGATGTGACTAGTGATGTGACTTGTGGGCCCCACTTGATTCGAAATCCGAGTGGGCCCGCAAACACTCCCTGGCTCGAGTTCGCTAATTCCGAATTAACCAACTTTCCGTTGCGACATAATTAAATCAAATTTAATTAAATAATAATGCCAAGTAAAATTACTATTCACGTCGCTAGCGAATTAATTCTAAATTAATTCGTTGGCCCGAATTAAAATCCAATTTTAATTCCACGTCGAAATCTAATTTCGTTTAATATATCGAATATATTATTTTATCGATTAATTCCAAATTAATCATTCTCACTCTTCAAATAGTATTTTATCCTAGATAAAATCTCTCCGTAATTAATCCCAGATTAATTATGCTCGAATCATACGTCATTGGTGAATCTTCGGGAAGCGACCCAAGAGATCCCTGGATATGTTGGCAGTAAATCCGGTCGTCGGACTATCCGAACACGTACGTATCTCGTACTACATTTTTACCGATTTATGAGACATTGTTGGCTTCTAGCAAAACACCGTGCCTACCCAATTCTCCAGAAATATTCTTAATGGAATATATAATCTATATCAGGCGTAGTATACTTAGTATTGCGTATTGCGATCCAGTATCAGATGTCACATGCAAGGCCTGGGGCTGGAATAGTGTCTGCCCCGTACGAAGCATATATCGAATTACAAGCAACTAGTCTCTTTAAATCGGATAATCATGACCTTGTCATATTATCCCGGTGGTTGCAACCATTTAGAGTACCAGTTTTGTATCCCTGCGTGATCATCATCTCCATATGACTGAAGTGATACTTCCATCTTGACATCACACCCAATACACTACGATTCTCAATAAACCCAGAAGAGGCGTACACAGAACCTGTTAAAGTCCTGGACGACCAAAACCAAAGCGTATTGATTGTCGCAAGTACTAGCGATGTAAGTCTCAGGTTAAGACCAAATACACCTACCTTGATGCGGATTCCCATAGACACATAGTCATACTACCAATGGGATTCCACGGGGTCTATCCAGAGCGAAGCTGTTTCCGTACCATCGGTAAACACAACCTCCTATCACACTTGCATAAGTCCAATACTTAAATATATGAGAACTATGTCGTTACGCTTCCATAACACGCACAAGTGCAATACTAGTCTATTCCGCATTATAGATGTCCAATCTCGATAATACTACGACTAGGGATATTTAATGATTAAACCTTATGGATTGATTTACTGTCTCATATCTTATAATCTGGAACTAATCATAGGGACTTTTATTTATATATATATATATATATATATTAAGTAATCAAATTACAAAATGATAAAATGCAATTTCATTGCTACATAATTAATTTGTACAAAAACCACAATGTCTTTTACAAATAGTGACGCTATGGGTCATAATTGTCTAACACGTCCAAGACCTAGGAGATGAGGCTAATACACAACACAAAACACAAAACACTTATTTTTAGAGAGATCCAATGAGGAGGATTGAAGAGTGACAAGAGGAGACGAATGCAGTGAAGTCCGAAGAGGAAGTGGTTCAATTCGGGTTTTATCTTCTAGTTTCTTTCTTAGAACTCCAATGATTTCCATTAGATTCATGACCTATTGTTATTGTTTCTCCTTAATTCTGGAGAATGATGTAACTGATGCTTGAACCTTTATTTATGTTTGTCAATATTGTTATGAAGTTTTATTAAGTTTATTTATATTCTCTTGAGTTTAATGCTTTGTTTGCTGGCCACAAATTGAGATGATATATTGTTTAGAATCTATCGCTCGGAAGAGAGGGATTTTGAATAGGATCTAGAGAATATAACCTAGGAATTGTATAGAGTTCGGGAGAATCTATAGTTCCTTTGAAGTCATTAACATAGAATCACAAGACGTAATGAGTTGTTAATTACTAGATTTTTATAGGGATATCGAAGTCTTTAATTGATAATATTTTTATTGATGCTCGGGAGATGGAGTGAATACTCATGATTCTTGACTTATAAACAATACAATGAACAAAGATTAATTGGCATGACAAATACATATGAGATAGCTAGGTGAAATCATACTCTAGAATCTCTAACGTATTGGTTCCTCAAATCTAATTATTTTTATATCTTATTTTTTTAATTAAAATCTTTATTATTTATCTTCTGAATAAAGTTAGGATTATCAATTATAATACTTAGTGTGAGTTTAACACAATCTCTGTGGGTTCGACACTCTTAACTCATCTTTACTAAAACTTGACACCGTACACTTGCGATACGATATAAAATATCGCAACAAGTTTTTGGCGCCGTTGTCGGGGATTGTTTGTTTAATTCACATTAATACTATTACCAACTAATCTCAGCTTTAATTTAGATTTAATTTTTATTTTTAGTTTATTTTTGTTTGTATTTTTTTTTCTTTTGTTTTTCTTTTGTTTATTGAATTTTTTTCTTTCAGTGCTTCAGTGAATGTGAAGATCCACAAGTCTCGACTAGCTCTTGTTTGATCCTAAAATAGAAAGAACAGTGAGGAGACTAAGGAAAGAAAGGAAAATTGAAAAGGAAGCAATGGCGGCTGAATACAGAGAGAACAACCCACGCCAGGTGGCAATCAGAAATCACTTATAGCCGGTCATAAATGATACTTATTCTGGGATTGCCCATCAACCAATCAACGCCAACAATTTTGAGCTGAAACCTGCATTGATCAATATGGTACAAAGGAATCAGTTTGGGGGTTCAGCGTTAGAGGATCCCAACATGCACTTAAAGATGTTCGTGGAGATCCCAGATACCATAAAGATGAATGGCGTGACTAAAGAGGCTATCAAGCTACGTTTGTTCTCATTCTCTTTAAGGGATAAAGCGTGAGATTGGCTTCAATCAATACAGATGGGGAGTATCATGACATGGCAGGATATGTGTAGGGGTTATTTAGGGGGTGAGTCCGGTAACGCAGCGGAAGCGGTGAAAATCCGATTTTCAGATTTCAAAACTTTTTCTCGGATAAATTAAATAAACATATTTATTAATATTCCAATAATCAAATTATGAAAATAAATTCAATAAAACAATTTTAAGTGAATTTACCGAAATACCCTTGCTTTGTATTTTTGTCCGTTTTAGTCCGAAATTGATCCAATCAATTTTGAATGATTCTAAATCATTTCTAAGATGAACTTATGATGTTCAAAACATCAAAACACCAAAGCAACCAAAATCCCCAATTTTCCTTATCTTGGCCGAATGCACCATTTGGTGCCCAAGTTGACCATTTGGTCATTTCATGCTTCAAAACTCATCCAAATGAAATCCAATCAACATGAAACTTTGCATGCATCATATACACACCCAAATGCTCAACATATATGAAAACCCCCAAATTTGGAATTAGTTAAAAACCCTAATTTTTCAATTTCCTCAAATTGGACAAATTAGACCAAATACATTAAATCAATTACTTCAATCATCATTCTTCCATCCAATTTAAGTCTCAACACAATGAAACAACTCAAGATCAAATCTAGGTCATTTAAGAGTGGGTCAAAAACTCTAGATTAGCAACTTGGTTTCTAAAACCTTAAAAGAATCCTTACAACTACAATAGTCACAAGTTTCCTTCACCATACATGCTCAACACTTCTATCAAACTTCCACCAACAAAAACACAAGGAAATAAAGAAAGAAATAATCTAAGAACATCACATGTTGAAGCCTTGAACCTAAGGAACATATTCCTCTCTAATAGTAAGTTGGAAAAACTTACTAAATTCCAAGCTATCTTTGATTTTGTCTTTCTTTTCTCAAGCTTCCTTTGCCTTTCTTCAATGGAGTTTATTTTGATAAAGTGTATTAGGTTAAGTGTATCATGAAATGAAAATCAATTTATACTTGTTTCATTTGGCCTTTGGCCGAAAATGGCTAAGACAAAAACAAGGAAATTAATTTCAATTTCATTTCAAGTTTCATTTGGTCAACTTGCACAAATATCTTATAAACAACTTTATTAGATATTTATTTTGGTCAACAAATGCAACTAATGTCATTTACTTTAAATATCCTAATGTAAGA
This sequence comes from Zanthoxylum bungeanum, assembly GCA_019454045.1. Lineage (NCBI taxonomy): Eukaryota > Viridiplantae > Streptophyta > Magnoliopsida > Sapindales > Rutaceae > Zanthoxylum > Zanthoxylum bungeanum. Next base: position 62,712 of record SKCR01017670.1, read on the forward strand.
TATTATATTTTAATTAATTTAATCATTTAACAATTAAATAATTAATTAATTAATCAAATACAAATATATTAAATATATGTATAATATTTACATTAAATATTAAAAACATGTATTCATTTAGGAAATAAGTCAAATAACTCATTTTGACTATTAATTAATGTGTATTTAAATTAATCAAGTATTAAATGTAAATACACAATAATTAAGCAAATGACTATCTAGTCTCTTTAGCATGTATCTTGCGTTTAACCATTAAACGACTTTATAAATAATCATATTATTTATTTATGTTGCTCTAGTGCTCAACGAGTATGTTTCATTATTGAGACTCTCTAGGTTCAGGTATATCCGTCACAAAATCTAATTTCGTGTCCATAATCTATCCACCCGTAGATTATGACGATCACGGATAATCTCGCTGAACCATACAGGTCGAGGTCATCGCAAATGTATAATTCCTCCGTCACAGGTATCCGGATAAATCCCAGAGATGTAGATGTAAACGTCAAATCTCTATCGGGATTATCCAGTCGACTATTCCATTAGCAATCTTAAAAAGAATGTTTAGAACTAGCTTCTAAACTTTACCACGGGCCCATGGATTTATCTGATTGCTAATCATATGGACTACCTATGCTCTGATACACAGAACTGACGGATCCTATCTTGATACACATAGGACACCCTGAGGATCTGTCTACACCCAACGAACAGGCGGAGGTCTGATCTAAATAGATCGGCGACGTGACTGCCGTCTAAGTGTAGAAGATATCTCATGTGCCCACAATGGCATCTCAAGTCTAAGAATCACAAGTGCTACTCAACCCAAGAAGATTCTTATTGACGCTGGTGTACCATCCATTAAGAATCTTCGGTGAGTCGTTCAGTGTTTATCCGCTATAAACACCTACACGTCTATACTAGTCTCCAAGACTAATGGTTCATTGAGAAACCATTGGAATCATATATTCCAGTATACGACATGTACCGGTCTCAACGGGTTTACTATACTGACCAAGTAGTGTAAACCTTGACCAGGAACTGTCTGAGAATGACAACGTCATGATACTACTCAATGTCCGTTGCGACACTTTTGCAACTGTATCATGACTAATCATTCTCGGGTCATTACGTCTTTACCATATAGAAATATAGATTATATTATAGAAACTGCATATATTATTCATAATAATAATGTTTTACATAAGTATTTAACAGAAATACAACCGGGAATTGGCGCTCTGAGCACCAACCCCAACAATATGGCCACAAAAATTTTTGAGAGGTTCTTTCCACCAGCTAAATCAGCTCAACTGAGGGCATAAATTAGTATATTTAAGCAGCTGGAGACTGAGACTCTGTATGAAGTATGAGAGCACTTAAGGATCTACTTCGAAGATGCCCACAACACGATTATGCAGACTGGGTCCAGATTCAGTTGTTCTATAATGGGTTGAATGGTTCGAATAAAACTGTGGTTGATGCATCAGCTGAGGGAGCTCTATTCAAGAAATCAGATGAGGACGCTTACAATCTGTTAGAAGAAATGGCCATTAACCACTTTCAATGGCCAAGTGAACACACTACGATGACCAAAGTGGCTGGAATATATGAAGTGGACCCTCTTGTGAAACTTACAGCTCAGATTTCAACCCTATCGACTCAAGTAGCAGCCCTAACAAATCCACGAGTACAACCATCTATTGAATCAACGACAACTGCAAATATGCGGTTATTGGAATGAGACTCGAGCTTTGAGCAAGTCCAATATGTGAACAATAAGAACTTCAACAGGTATAGAGGCAATCATGTGCCTAACATGTTTGTCTCTCTAAAACATGCCAAGGATCTCTAAACAAGATTAAAGTGTGAATAAATCAAGATAAGTTATGGAATACTTACATTGATCGGTAAAGAAGTTTCAAAAATTTCAATGGATGTAGAAGCTCCAAGCTTTGAAAATGAGTTCCAAACTCTTGGGTGAGTTTCTCTATCACCTTAAATTGACTCCCAAAGTGCTAGCTTTGCCAAATTTTGAAGCAAAATTTGCCCTCCAAGGTTAGCAAGAATCGGCAATGGTAGAGGAAAGAGAGAAGATGAATAGTTGATTTTATTTTTCCAAAAAACAAGTTAATGTGTTATGTTTTCCAAAAATAAAACTTAGTGTGTTGAAAGAAAAATGCATTAAATGCATCCAACTACTTTCATCATCTAATGACTAGTTGATGTAAGTCAAGTGGGTCCCACCACTTTAAATTCCAAATTTAGGTTGGCTTACACAACACACTTTAGGCTCGGGTTTGTTTAATCCGATTAAATGAATTTTCCGTCACGACATAATTAAATCCAATTTAATTAAATAATAATGTCCAGTAAAATTATTACAATAGTCACTAACGAATTAATTCCAAATTAATTCATTCGTCGGAATTAAAATCCAATTTTAATTCCGCATTGAAATCTGATTTCAATTAATATATCCAATATATTATTTAATCGATTAATTCTAAATTTAATCGCGTTCTCTCTTTTAAACGAATTTAATCACAGATTAATTCTTGTCGCAATTAATCCCAGATTAATTTTCTCTCTCATAATTAATCTCAGATTAATTCTGTTCGAGTCAAATGTCATTGGTGAATCTTTGGGAAGCGGCCCAAAAGATTTATGGATATATTGGCAGTAAATCTGATTGTCGGACTATCCGACACGTGCGTACCCCGTACCACGTTCTCACCAATTTACAAGACATGGTTGGCTTCTAGCAAAGCACCATGCCTACCTAATTCTCCAGAAATATTCAACGAAGAATATATAATCTGTATCAGGCGTAGTATAAAAAGTATTGCGTAATACGATCCAGTATCGGATGTCACATGCTAGGCCTAGGGCCGGCCCTGTGTCTGCCCCATACGAAGCATATATCGGATCCCGCGTAACTAGTCTCTGTAATCGGATAATCATGACCTAGTCATATTATCCCGATATCTGCAGTATTTAAGAGTACTAGTACCGTATCCTGCGTGATCATCATCTCCATATGACTGAAGTGATACTCCCATCTTGACATCACACCCAATACACTACGATTCTCAATAAACCCAGCAGAGGCATACACAAATCCTGTTAAATCTCTGGACGACCAAAACCAAAGTGTACTGATTGTCGCAAGTATTAGCGATGCAAGTCTTATGTTAAAGATCACATACACCTACCCTAATTTAGATTCCCATAGACACATAGTCATAATACAAATGAGACTCTGAGGGGTCTATCCAGAGCTAAGTTGTTCCCGGTCCAACGACTAACAGAACCTCTTATCACACTTGCATAAGTATCCAATACTTAAATATATGAGAACTATGTCGTTAAGCTTCCATAACGCGCACAAGTGTAATACTAGTCTATTCTACATTATTGATGTCTAGTCTCGATAATACTATGACTAGGGATATTTAATGATTAAACCATTCGTGGATTAATACTGTCTCATATCTTATTAATCCAATTTAACCATATGGACTTTTATCATTTATATATCCAAGTAATTCAATTACAAAATGATAAAATAGCAATTTTCTTTGTCACATAGTTAATTTGTACAAAAACACAATGTCTTTTAAAAATAGTGATGCTATGGGTCATAATTATCCAACAATCTCCCACTTGGCTCATAGCCAATCACTCAAGAATCTAACACCTAAACTATGTACATGTCACTCAAACTTTTGCTGAGAAATAGCTTTCATCAGCGGATCTGCAATGTTGTCATCTAAAGTGATCTTTTTGATCTTCACATCGCCATAATGTATGATCTCACGAATCAGATGAAACCATTGAAATACATGTTTAGATCGTTGATGAGACCGCGGTTCCTTAGCCTGTGCTATAGCCCCGTTATTGTCACAATACACAGGTACAAGATCAACTGTTAACAAAACTACTCCAAATCCAATTAGGGAATTAACGGATCCAAACTACTTCTTTTCCTGCCTCAGCTGCAGTAATATATTCCGCTTCTGTTGTTGAATCAACAATAGTCTATTGCTTGGAAGATTTCCAGCTCACTACTCCGTTGTTCAAACAAAATATGTACCCCGATTGTGACTTACAATCATCTTTTTCGGTTTGGAAACTTGCTTCGGTGAACCCAGTCACCTCAAGTTCTCCACCTCCATAGACTAAGAAAGCATCATTAGTTCGTCTAAGATACTTAAGGATGTTCTTAATAGAAATCCAGTGACCATCACCTGGATCGGCCTGATAACGACTACACATGCTCAAAGTATACGAGACATCAGGTCACGTACATATCATGATATACATGATCGATCTGACTGCAGAAGCATACGGAATCCGACTCATTGCATCTATCTCATCTTGAGTTTTAGGACACATGTCCTTAGAGAGAGAGATGTTATGTGACACTAGAACCAGCCCCCTCTTAGACTGATCCATGTTGAATCTCTTCAATACTTTTTCAATGTACGAGCTCTGGGAGAGTGCGAGCAGCTTTCTAGATTTATCCCGGTAGATCCTTATTCCCAGAATAAAGGCTGATTCTCCCAGGTCTTTCATGGAGAATTTTAATGAAAGCCAAGCTTTCACCGATTGTAGCATGGGAATGTCATTGTTGAGAATCAATACATCATCAACATATAGGACAATGAATGTCAGTGCGCTCCCACTAACCTTTTTATACACATAAGAATCATCTTCGTTTTGAATGAAACCATATTCTTTTATGATCTCATCAAAACTTTGGTTCCAAGAACGTGATGCTTGCTTCAATCCATAAATGGATCGATTTAACTTGCAAACCTTGTTTGCATGTCTTGGCACGTCAAAACCATCAGGCTGTTGCATATAAACATCCTCTAAAAGGTTTCCATTAAGGAAAGCGGTTTTGACGTCCATCTGCCATATTTCATAATCGAAATATGCAGCAATAACAAGCATTATCCGAATGAATTTAATCATGGCAACAGGTGAAAAAGGTTTCATCGTAATCGACACCATGTCGTTGATGATACCATTTCGCTACAAGCCTAGCTTTGTACATTTGTATGTTGCCTTCCATGTCCGTCTTCTTTTTGAAGATCCATTTACAACCAATAGGCTTAATGCCTTCTGGTGCATCAACCAGTGTCCAAACTTGGTTGGTATACATGGAATCCATTTCGGACTTTATGGCATCTTGCCATAAAATGGAGTCGATACCTTGTATCGCTTCCTCATACGTAGCCAGTTCATCTTCCTCAATAAGATTAATGTCTACATAAGGTAAGATAAGAAACCATACCTTTCAGGTTATTTTCTGACTCTCTCCGACATACGCGGTTCTTGTGTATTAGAAGATTGTGAAACAGTCTCATCCCTGATAGACTGTTGGTGTTCCGTAAGGGGGTCGGTTCCAGGAACAGTATCACTCCGATTTTTATTGAGTTCTACTTTCCTCCCACTTATCACTGCATCTATGAATTCCTTTTCGAGGAAAACTGCATGAAGAGCAACAAATATTTTGTTCTCTTGTGGGTTGTAGAAGTAATATCCTTTGGTTTCCCTAGGAAAACCTACAAATAGGAACTTATCCGATTTGGGTTCTAGTTTGGTACCATCCAAACGTTCAACATATGTTCATCATCCCCAAATCTTCAGGAATGAGAAACCCAGTTTCTTTCCTATCCATATTTCATATGGATTCTGTCCAACAGACTTTGACGGAACCTTATTCAAAATAAGTATTGCACTGTTTAATGTGTATCCCCATAAGGAAATTGGTAGCTCAGTACGACTCATCATTGACCTTACCATGTCCAACAAAGTTTGGTTTCTCCGTTCGGACACACCGTTCAATTGAGGTGTTCCGGGAGGAGTCCACTGTGAAAGAATACCATATTCTTTTAAGTAATCCAGAAACTCATTGCTTAAGTATTATCCACCACGGTCTGACCACAATGTCTTAATACTTTTGCCCGTCTGTTTTTCTACTTCGTGTCGAAACTCTTTGAATTTCTCAAAAGTTTCTGACTTGTGTCTCAAAAGATACACATAACCATAATGCGATGCATCATCCGTAAAGGTTACGAAGTATTCATATCCACCTCCAGCCTGGCTAGACATGGGCCCACATACGTCACTATGAACGAGAGCTAACAGCTCGATGGCATGTGCACCTTTACCGCTAAAAGGTATTTTAGGCATTTTTCCTAATAAACAAGATTCACAGACGTCATATGAATTAGGATCAAATCCGTCTAAGTATCTACTATTCGAAAGTGTGGATACACGAGTCTTGCTAATGTTTCCTAGACGACAATGCCACAAATAAGTTTCATCTGTTTTACTCAATTTGAGCCTTTTGTTTGTTATGTTATATGTTTGAGATTCATTTATATTCAAAATATAAAGACCATTATTAGCATCTGCTGTACATATCAAAATATCATCTTTATATATAAAACACCCAGTGTTTCGGAATACAAAGGTATACCCTCATCGGGTTAAATTAGATACAGAGATGATGTTTCTAGTCAAACTAGGTACAAAATAACAGTCACCTAATGTAATTACATGCCCCGGGGGAAGATTCAAAACATAGGTGCCAACAGCCAAAACAACGACTCTCGTCCCGTTTCCGACTCGTAGGTCGATCTCACCTGAAGCCAGTCTCCTCCTAATCTGCAGATCCTACACATCAGTACATATATGAGTACCACATCCAGAATCAATAATCCAATTTTTAAAACTAGTAGTTGACATGTTTATTTCAATAACAACTTTACCTGAGGCCGGAGCCTTGCCCGCCCTCACTTCCTTCAAGTACGCATTGTACTCACGGCAGTCACGCTTCCAGTTATCTCGTTTGCCACAATATAGGCAGACATCTTGGGATTTATCCTTAGTCTTCCCAGAAGACCGTGACGATTACGCCTTGCCTTTTTTCTTCTTTTTCTTCACACCCCCAGAAGCCTTCAGCCAAGCCTTGGCCTTCTGGGATGACAAAGTAAGATGCGCCTCACGCTTCTTGCCCTTCAGAAGCTCTGGCTCTGCCTCTTTCAACATCGCCATTAACTCTCCAAAAGTCTTTTCTTGGTTCATCATATTATAGTTCATGATGAACCCGCCCCATCAGTCAGACAGAGATTGTAAGATCAAATATATAGAAATTTCAGCCTCGAAGGTAATGCACAGCTGACCTAGCTGTTCGATGTCAGCAATCATCTGCGACACGTAGTGCTCGACATATGTACCCTCTGACATACGCAAGCGAAAGAACTTCTTTTGCAATTCGTACTTCTGAGATCTAAGGTTAGATATGTGAAGGTCCTTCAATTTCAACATCATGTTATAAGGATCCAATCCTTTGTTCTGACGATGAAATTGAGGAGTCGTTACAGCAAGCATGACGGACTGAGCAGTAAAGTTACATATCGATGAGTCTTCCAAATCTCATTATCTACTACCTGCTAATGTCCGGTCTCAGGCCCGAGAGGTCTCTCTATAACATAGAGTAACTTCTCGGATCCCAGGACTATCATGAGATTGATTTCCCAGTCTGGAAAATTGGAGCCGTTAAAGACATTCTCGCCCATGATTATGTCTCTAACGCTAATCTTTCCAGCCATCTTGATTGTTATAGTCAAACTATCCAATCAACGATTTCAGATACACTCAAAATGTAATGGTTACTATAGTCCAACTATATAACCAACTACAAATGGAGTAGTGTTTTGTACAGTCTAACTGTTCAAAGAAAGCAATAAAAGATATTATTCCAACTAATATATGTATAACGTGATATAATAATAAAAGAGCGTGTATTATCAAGTATTAAATGAAATTACAAATTTAATACTAGCCTCCCACTATTTTCGGCGAGCCTCTAACCTTCTGTTGAGTACTCGGGAAACCCAGTTTCCTAGTGGGCTAGGATCCCGTTAAATAACACACAACCTTGACTTTGGCCAACAAGCTGTATGAAACTTAACTAGGTAGATCTCTAAGATCAACTGGATCTCATCCAATTCCTAGATTCGGTAGGTGGACCTCCAAGTCCAAAACATATATCTAATATATTTCCTAACCTTTTTCCTCTGAATCAACTAAGCTTTGACTTTGGCTCAACAAGCTTAATGATTCCAGTTAAGCGCGACCCATTGACATTGAGGAATCTTCATAATCCACATCGATGTACAGAAGTGACCTTGACTTTGGCCAACAAGTCAAGGCCAACAAGTCACAACTGCCCAAGACATGCGATGTATAACAAAGCTTTCATGGTTCAAACACATCTGCGATGGACAATGATCTTGAATTTGGCAAAAAAAACAAAGTAAAACGCTTGATGAGCGGAAAATATATCAATATTTACCGCCCCTTTTACCTAATATTTTGTTTAGTTTCTCGGGTTTGATGAATGTTTTGATGTGTTTTGATGTATTTTGTAGATAAATAAAGTATTGGGACTTAATGGAATCAACGCGAGGCTAAAACGATGAAATCCGGAGCAAAAAATGGCGAAAACGGAAATTTATTATACGCGTCACGAAGTACAGTTTCGGAAATTCTAATTTTGTACAACTGTCGTAATTTGGCCATAACTTTCTCATCTGATATCCGATTGAGCTGATTCAAGTTCCATACTAAAGAAGACTCAAAGATCTACAACTTTTAATAATAAAATAATTTCGAATTCTGAAGATTTCATGACCGAAATAGATGAACATTCTGAAATTGTGTTATGTTTAATTACTAAAGTCATTATAAAAAATATAAAAATTTGTCAAAATTCCACCAAACATGCATGTTTGGTGGAGTGTTTGGTGCCATGTTTGGTGCCTTGTTTGGTGCCATATTTGGTGGAGTGTTTGGTGGAGTGTTTGGTGGAGAAATTGGTGGAAGCCTTTAGATTTTCCTATAAATACCAAGACATTTCATTTGTAATTCTCATGCTTTCCTTAGGTTTTTGTAAGGAATTTAAAGGTTGCATCTTGTTTTTATTTATTTTCAGTATTTAATTTATGCATTTTTATTTTGAGTAATAGTAGTAGTTTATTTTCTTTTATTTACTTTTATGTTTTGTAGTTAATTTTCCACTGGGGGAAGGGTGAAGCTTTTATTATTTTAGTTTAGATTAATCTCCCTTAATTATAATATGGAAAATTATAATTTAACATAAAAGGTTATACCGCCTTAATGGCTGGTTTTATTTATTTGACATAATGTGACACCGCCTATATGGCCGGTCTTTATGTGACAGATGATTACCGCCGATATGGTTTTTTTATGGACAAATAATGATACTGCCTTTATGGTCGGTCAGACTTGATTAAAATCTGACTTAATGAGGATACCGCCTATATGGCTGGTTGGTAATATCACTGATAAATTCTACATTATAGTAAGGGAGATTTCTAAATTAGAAATAGTAAAGGTGGATCCCCAACCCCAGCATTTTATTTTTATTCTAGGGAAGTGATGAAACACAAAATCCACACACTTAATAATTGATTTTCTCTTTATGGGTAATTCTTTAGTTTGTTTATTGAGTCTTAAGCTTAATGCTTCCTGTTAATTGGCTATTAATAAGATTGATTTGGTAAACTTAAAATGAACTTGACGAAGAGATTTTAGGTTTCAGCCTTAGATTCAATAGCTCCTGATCTTCCTTGAGGATAGATAACCCTTTAATAGATTTCCTTACAGGATAGACATATACCTGTCGGGCGGGGGTAGCCACTTTTGGAACTTGAACTTAATGAATTCAGGTAACTTGGTTAACATAGACATATGATTAATTGGGTTATTTGGGTATTTGCGTCTGACCATCGACAGAGGCTTTTGCATATCTTCGTGTTCCAGGTTAGCAAATTGACTTATTACACATATATAAGATAATCAATTCATCTTTAGGATAATATTGTTGTGGAGTCACAACCCTAGATATTTGTGTCTTTTGTTTATTTTCCTTAATATTTTCTTTTGTGTTTTAATTAATTTATTTATTTAGCAAATCCACATTCAACTAACCAATCAAGCAATCAATCACTTCTCCCTCTAATTAGATACTTGTAAATAATAGAATCAATAATTAATAACAATAGTATGAATAAAGTCCTCATAGGATCAATATTCTTATACTACTTGAACGATACGTGCGCTTGTGTTATACACTTCTTTCAGCATTGCCATCAACCCTCCAAGAGTCTTATCTTGGTTTATCATGTTATAGTTCATGATGAACCCGCCCTAGCATTCAAGCAGAGACTATAAGATCAAATCTATAGAAGTCTCGGCCTCGAAGGTTATGCCCAACGGACCTAGCTGTTCGATGTCAGCAATTATCTACGACACATAGTGCTCGATAGATGTACCCTCTAACATACTCGAGTGAAAGAGCTTCTTTTGCAATTCGTACTTCTGAGATCTAAGGTTAGATCCGTGAAGATCCTTCAATTTCAACATCATACTATAAGGATCCAATCCTTTGTTCTGATGACGAAACTGAGGAGTCATTGCAGTAAGCATGACGGATTGAGCACTAAATTTATCATCACGATGAGTCTTACAAAGCTCATGCTCTTCTGTTTGCTCAACTTCAGGCTCAGACCCGAGAGGTTTCTCGATGACAAAGAGTAACTTCTCGGCTCCCAGGACTATCCTGAGATTTATCTCCCAATCTGGAAAATTGGAGCCGTTAAAGACATTATCGCCCATGACGATGTCCATAACGCTAATCTTTCCAGCCATCTCGATTGTAATAGTCCAACTATACAATCAACGATATCGGGTACACTCAAAATGTAATGGTTACTATAATCCAACTATATAACCAACTACAAGTGGAGTAGTGTCTTGTACAGTCTAACTGTTCAAAGAAAGCAATAAAAGATATTAGTCCAACTAATATATTTATAACGACGATAAATAATTAAAAAAGCGCGTATTATCAAGTATTAAATGAAATTGAAAATTTAATACTGGCCTCCCACTATTTTTTGGCGAGCCTTTAACCCTCTGTTGAGTACTCGGGAAACCCAGTTTCCTAGTGGGCTAGGATCCCGTTAAATAACACACAACCTTTACTTTGGCCAACAAGCTGTATGAAACTTAACTAGGTAGATCTCTAAGATCAATTGGATCCCATCCAATTCCTAGATCCGGTAGGTGGACCTCCAAGTCCAAGATATATATCCAATATATATTTCCTAACCTTTTCCTCTGAATCAACTAAGCCTTGGCTTTGGCTTAACAAGCTTAATGATTCTAGTTAAGCGTGATCCATTGACAGTGGGAAAGCTTCGTAATCCACATCGATGTACAGAAGTGACCTTGACTTTGGCCAACAAGTCACAACTGCCCAAGACATGCGATATATAACAAAGCTTTTGTGGTTCAAACACATCCGCGATGGACAATGATCTTGACTTTGGCCAACAAATCAAAGTCAATCTTGGATCATGATAGAAAACCACTCAATGGATGGAAAACGCTTAATATTAAAGTGAAGGTTTTTCCCGTAAATTGGAAACCAATTTATTATCTTTGATTAGGTCTCATCATACACCCTTAAACATGCATTCTAAAAGCATAATAAGGCGCGATAAATTAATAATGATATGCGGATGGATATATAATATAATTTGTTCCTAGAACAAATCACTCTCTCTTTCCTCTCTCCCTCGCTAGCACTTTACAGTCTTCTACCCAATTACATAATACAAAAAGAAACCTCATTTGCATTGAGGGGAATTGGTGAGAAGAGAAATACAAAGAGATAAGAAGGTGAAAGGCTGAACATGCAGGTCCAATTTAAATAAATTCCAAATTTACGATAATTTCCAAAATTGCCCTCACCCAACTAATATCCATCCGATATACATTATTCATAGAAATACATCCAAGTATTAACATAAAGCATGCAGTCAATCAATCTAATCCAATTAATTAATCTTTGATTAATGACCATCCAATGTTTATACAACGATTTGATTTGCGCGAGTCCAACTCGTTTAAGAATAAATACTTAAAGTACGTATTCTTGAATTATATCGAACTACAATTTCAATACAATTTAATTGTATCCAATACTAATTCGTCTTTAATTCCAAATTAAACAATTACACTTATTTTAGTGCCTTATTAGACTTGGATTCCAAATCCAATCCACTTGGGTCTCAAAGGCCCAAATAGCATCCAATGCCATTTCAATTAATGTCCAATGGGCTTTCAATTAATTCTTTAGGCATGGGCCATAATGGATCAAACCCAAAATGCCAAGGTCCAATTAGGAATCACCCTATGCCAAAAATTAATTTAGGCCCTATTAAATTGTTAAAGGCCCAAAAGTCACATTTGGACTTTATGGAAATGATTTTAGGCCCAATTGGATCCAACCCAATTGTCCAAAACCATACTTGGCCCAACCAAGCCCATTAGCCCAAATACAACAAATTAAATTAACATGATACTCCAAATATCTTATTAATTCAATCAAAGTGTAATTAACATAATTAATCAATTAATCTAATATTTCCAAAACACTAATTAATCCAATTAATCATGCTCAATTATTCCAATTCATGTCCAACACAAATTGAAGCAAAATCAATTCATTCCAACATGCTTCAAACTCACGGCAATTACATGAAATAATACCCAATTTTGATTTCAATCCAATTAAATCAATAATCAATATTCATTTCATGCTTTTAACACATCCAATTGTCAAAATAAAAAAATTACCATGAGTAATCTAAGGGTTCAAGTTTTGGCCAAGTGAAGAATTGGGAAAAAATTAATCTAATCAATTTTTCATAAATCCAATGATGCACAAATCCAATTTATCATCATCTAAACACAACCAAACAACCAATTTGGAAAAATCATGCTCCAAGCAAAAATACCCAAATTAAAGTTAAGAACCTTAAAATTCAAATCAAGTTTAGATTGGCTCATGATACCATTGTTAGTGTCCTAGACATGCCAAAGATCTCTAAATAATGATTTGTGTGTGAATTATCAAGTAAAGTTTGCGGAAAAAACTTACATTGATCGGCTTTGAAAAATCAAAATTTTCTTTGGATGTAGAAGCACCAAGCTCTTGTTGAGTTCCAAACTCTTTGGTGAGTTTCCCTATCACCTTAATTTGACTCCTTTAAGTGCTAGCTTGAACAAAATTGAAGCAAATTTGCCCTCCAAGAGAAGCAAAATTCGGCCATGGTGAAGAGTGGAGAGGAAAAAGAGAAATGAATAGTGTTTTTACGTTTCCAAAACTTGTTTCAAAAGTTATGTTGTGAGTTGACAAAAAGATGTCTTTTAAAGTAGCCAACTACTTCCATCATAAATAGTGACATGTGATGTAAGTTGTTGGTCCCACCAATTATGAATTCCAAATTCAAGTTGGCTAATACAACACACTTTAGGCCCGGGTTCGTTTAATCCGATTAAACGAATTTTCCGTCGCGACGTAATTAAATCCAATTTAATTAAATAATAATGCCTAGCAAAATTATTACGAAAGTCGCTTACGAATTAATTCCAAATTAATTCGTTCGCACAAATTAAAATTCAATTTTAATTCCGTATTGAAATCCAATTTCAATTAATACATCCAATATATTATTTTAGCCCAATTAAATAAATTAAATAGCAAAATCCAATTTAACTATTAAATTTAATTTTCTGATTAATTCCAAATTAATCGCGTTCTCTCTTCTATGCGAATTTAATCCCAGATAAATTCTTACCGTAATTAATCCCATATTAATTTTCTCTCTCATAATTAATCCCAGATTAATTCTGTTCGAGTCAAATGTCATCGGTGAATCTTTGGGAAGCGACCCAAGAGATCCCTGGATATGTTGGCAATAAATACGGTTGTCGGACTATCCGACACGTGCATACCTCGTACCACATTCTCACCAATTTACAAGACATGGTTGGCTTTGATGAGTGGTAAATATATCACTATTTCTTACTAATTTGACCTAATATTTTGAATAGATTCTTGAGTTTTGTGAATATTTTGATGTGTTTTGTGTTATTTTATAGATAAATAAAGTTTCAGGACATTCTAGAGGTGATTTTGGGCCAAAACAGTGAAAACGGATAAAAAGGGCAAAATGGTCATTTCACGCGTCGCGACGCGCTGCCCGCATCACGACGCCTAACGTGCGTCGCACCATGCTAATATGCATCGGGGACACGTGTCAGAATCTGAGAAGTTTGACTTTGCTAACTTGCGTCGTGCCACGTGTCAAAATCACAGCTGTTCTGCTAACGTACGCCGTGACACGTGTCATCATCCTATGGTGCCTACAATCGCCATCGCCACGTGTCAGTCCATGTGTTCACCACGTCATCGTCCATATCAGCAGTTGACCGAGTCAATGTGCCACATCATCACCACATCATCATCAACCAATCACAGTTAGGGGTGTCAATTTGGGTCAGGATTCGTTTATTCGTTCGATTCTATTCGCTTTAAAGCGAATACGGGTTTGGAAAATTGGATTCGTTTAATAAATGGGTCAATTCGATTCGATTCATTTATTAAACGAATCGAATCCGAATTTGAGCTTGTCAATTCGTTTATTAAACGAATCATAAACGAATCGAATACGAATCGAATTCGTTTAATATCCGTTTAATTAAATTATAAATTTATCCTTCTTTATTTGAATATAAGTGTTTAACACTAAGGTTATTTTAGTAATTGCCCATTTAACCTAAAATATTAGTATATAATAAAAACTAAACCTAAATCAGATTCTTCTCATCAAACCTAAAATAAGTAAACAACTGCCGCAGACTCTCCTCTGTCCTCTCCTTCTTCTTGTTTAGAATTCGTGTGTTCTTTTTTTACCTTGCAGGCACCTCATGAAGGTACTACTTAACTTAGAAATCCTTTGCGATTTTCCCTTTTCTTTGTGAATGTTTTAACATGTGAGTAATTTTTTTTTTTTTGGTTATCTATTTGTTGTGGTTATCTTGCAGTAATGATTCTTCTTTGTGCAATCTTTTTTCTTCTCAATCTTAACAGCATTGAACTGAATGTTGTTGTTTTTTTTTTGGTGCATAACATCGATATATGGTCAAAATTGAACAAGATTTACATGGTCTGTATATTGATTGATGAGTTTGAAATTCTGTACAGAAAATGAAATATTCTTTCAAATTTTGATTCTATTTTTCTGCTCTATCATTGCGATAAATGAGAGGAAATTGGGTGTTTGGTTGAAGAATTGCGCATGCGTTCGAAAGAATGTGTGTTACACGGTGAATGTGATTTTGTCTTTTCAAATGTCAAGAGGCCAATTTTTTCTTTATTTCTAAATGCTATGTTACTGAGATTTTAATGTTGTTGATATTGCTTTGGATTTGCGTTTTATGATATTTCAAAATTATTTTACTGGGTCATTTGGATTTTGGAGCCAATTTGTAAATATCATCATGTGAATAGCTGTAAATATTGTCTGGGAAGTCTTGGGGGGTAAGGCTATATTGTTTATAAAAGTTCCTTAACTTAATATATTGTTTATATTTATTTACAAAAAATCGAGCATTCACCATGGATCAACTGACTGAAAATATTATGGAAATGAGCATTAACAATATTCCATCAGCAGAGAGCGGCAATAATCCTAATGATTATGTGGAAGTTTGATGGTAAAATTTATTATTTGAATTCTAAAATTTTCAAAAAAGTTTTTTTAAATAAATTAACTCAATAATATAATTTATTTTATTTGCAGGATCTTTTATCCTAATCACGATGATAAAGATGTTTGCCGTCAACTCGTATTCGAGAATTCCTCGGTCAAAATATGTTTTGAAGATTTTAATTATTATTATGTAATTGATGTAATTTGAAATTTAGACCTAAATATAAGGATTTGTATTCTATCATAATGAATTTGCTAATATTTTGTATTTAATTTTATGTAAACGAATCAAATCGAATTCAGTATTCGTTTATTAAACGAATACTTAAACGAATATTGAATTCAATTCAATTCGTTTAAATTTATGTAAACGAATGAACGAATCGAATACGAATATTCGTTTATTAAACGAATCGAATTCAAATCCTAATATCAGGATTCGTTTAATAAATGAATCGAATTCGAATTTAGTATATTATGATTCGATTAAATTTGGTATTCGACACGAATTCGATTCGTTTATTCATTTTGACATCCCTAATCATAGCGTGCCACGTGTCGCAATCATGCGGTGCCGACAATCACTTTCGCCACGTGTCGCCACATCATCACCACGTCAGCGCAATCATTCAGCTCCCAATTACAGCATGCCGCGTGTCACCTTATCACCTTATCCACTGCCAGGTGTCGAGCTCTCCGCGTTCCACGCCGCTAATCACGCGTGTCGCGATGCGAGCTTCACGTCGCTACGCGCGCACCTTGCCGAAGCCTATAAATTCAGCTCATTTTTATGATTTCAGATGTACCTTCCTTTCTGAATTCTTTGATGTAAATATGGAGTTTTATATCTAGTTTCTTTTCATTTCAGTTTTCTAATTAATTTTAATTACGTTATGTAATAATAATTTACTTTTTTCAGTTTTTATTATTCAACATGAGGAGGTAACTTCCCCTGCTAGGGTGAAAGGTAAAACTTTTATTACTGCTATTTAGATTAATCTCCCTTAACTATAATATATTCACTACTTAAAATTTGACTTAACAAGGATAACGCTATATTGGTCGGTTGATAATCAGTTATAAACTGGTTTTAATCTGACTAAGCATGGATACCGCCTAGTTGGTCGGTTGGTAATTTCCGCCTATATGGCTGGTTTATGGACTTAATTTGACTTAATCAGGTTACCGCCTACATGGCTGGTTTGTAATATCACACAAGTTAATATATTATATTAAGGGAGATATCTAAAATAGTAGTGATAAAAATAGATCCTCTAGCCCTAGCATTTTCTTTTATTGTAATTTTCTTCATTTACTTTTCAGCATTTTATTTTATGTCTTTTACTTTTAAGTTTGTACTAGCCCTAGTTATGTGTCGTAACTAAGTTAGTTATCTAGGGTTGTGATGAATTCTAATATCACTGGTTTATAAGGGGTTATTTTATAGTTTGGGTAATTTAAAGGTTTACTTATTAAGTCTTAAGCTTAATGCGTCTTGTTAACTGGCCATTAATAAGATTGATCTTGTAAATCTAAAATAAACTTGACAAATGAATTTTAGGTTTCAACCTTAGACTTAGTAGCCCATGATCTTCCTTAAGGATAGATAACCTTTTAATATATTTGATTACATGATAGACATATACCTGTCGGGCGGGGGTAACCACAATTGGAACTTAATCTTAATGAATCCAGGTAATTTGGTTGACATAGACATATGGTTCAATTGGGTTATACTGGGTATTTGCATCTAACCATCGACAGAGGCTTTTGCATAATTTCGTGTTCCAGGTTAGTAAACCGATATATTACACAAACATAAAATAACCACTTCATTTTTAATTAGATATTGGAAGAAATCACAACCCTGGATAGTTTTATAAATTTGAATTTTCCTCAAACTATTTTTGCGTAATTTTATTCACTTATTTTTTTAAATTTAGAATCATCACCATCAATTAATCAAATTGTTAGATACTAGTAATCATTTGACCTCATTAAATTAATATATTAGGTATTAAGTCCTCGTGGGATCGATACTTTTTATACTACTTGTACGATACGTGCGCTTGCGTTATACACGTGTGATTACGCACCGGTCAAGTTTTTATCATCGTTGCCGGGGACTTATTTATCTTTCACTATTAGTTTTCGTGTGTTTAGTTTGTGTGTTTTTAGTTTGTGTGATTACGCACCGGTCAAGTTTTTGTCGCCGATACTTTGTGTGTTTAGTTTTCGCAGGTTAATTCATTTCAGGATGGAAGAAGCTCTCGTAAATCTTCACAAGCAATTTCCTTATCTCCCTCAAAAATCTCTGATGAAAGTCTACAAAGCTCGCTTGGAACAGATGAAACTACTGATGATCAAAGGTATTCCAACTGACATTCGTTGGATTATTAAAGCACGGGTCCGATTGGCATGTGAGTATTTTGATTTCTGTAATTCTTATTTGCCTGGTTTTGGAAGAAGCACCTATGCAAAGAAACGTAGAGCTAACCAAATGGGTGTTTGTTATAAATGTGCACGCTGGAATTGCAATATTCGTTGTCGTTCTTTAGGAATGGTGTCTGATAATCGCGAAGACAAAATTAAATTCATTAGGGATAGCTTGAGTAAGGAGTCTGTAGATGATATATCTTCAACTCTTGAGACGCATCCCAATGGATATGTTCATATAGCCATTCGCAAATTACATACACAATTCCAAAAAGAAAGATAACTGTTAAGTCTCGGGAATCTTACTCAAAAAGACCATGTTTGCCAATTTATAAGAAAATTGGATGGGAAGCTTGTCCCTGACGCATCGACGTCAATCAAGCTGTAAATTCTTGTACATATTATATCTCTTTGTCTTTTCCTAATAATTGTTATTTGTTTTGTTATTTTCTTTTATTTTCTCCGACAGGATCCAGACCTTTTTTACTATCACGATTTATTTTACTGTTTAACTAATAATTGTCATTTGGTAGGTACTAGTGCTATTATTTTTTACTCACCCTTTTCAGGTGTTATAAATTCAACTCATCATTGTACTTTTGAAGACATCCAGAGTAAAACATGGAAGCCACTTCAAGGAGACGAGTTGAAAACATTTGTGTGTTTTGCGGTACTAGTGTTGGTGTTAAACCACAATACATAGAAGCAGCACAGGAATTGGGTCGAGTCTTAGCTGCAAGAAATATGCACTTAGTATATTGCGATGGCAATCTTGGACTAATGGGGATCGTTTCAAAGGCCGTACAGGAAGATGGCAGTCAAGTTTTGGGAATCATTCCAAAACCCTTGGCGGAGGCAAATCTTATTGGACCAACAAACGGAGAAGAACTAATTGTGCCAAATATATCTGAACGATTGGTAGAAATGATTAACTGTACTGATGCTTTTATTGCTTTGCCAGGTGGCTTGGGTACATTGGAGGAAATTTTTACAGTGTTATTTTGGGCGAACCTGAACATACATCAGAAACCGCTTGGACTGTACAACGTTGAAGGATTTTATGATTTTCTTTGTGTGTTTCTTGATGATGCCCGGAGAAATGGGTTCGTGTCAAAACCTTTAAAAGAACTCATCTTCACTGACAGAACTGCTCCAGATCTAATTGACCAAATCTTAGCCTATGAACCACAAATTGACCCTATCTTTTCAAAGATAAATTGGTCCGAGGACGATCGTGGTAAGAGGCGTCGGATTAATCTGGATCTTAACCGTTAACTTTTCGTGTAGAATTTCAGTTAACCAGGTACTATCTTCTAAACTCTTCTTCTACTGTTTAAGACATTGAAAAGTTTGTAATATTCAGTGCTCTAGTTTAGTTGGAGGAAGCATCTCAAAAAGTAATGGAGTAAAAAAAAAACGTATGGGATCCAAGTTATTAAGTCTGTATGGGTGTTTTAACACCTAGTGCCCTAAAGCCAACTGGTTTGGGAGTCACTGGCCCAAAGCTCGCTACATGGATCAATTATGTTGCAAATATATATATATATCTGAAGTCTGAGTAATTAAGTTCGTAGGGGTGTCTTAACACCTGGTGCCCTAAAGCCAACTGGTTTGGGAGCCACCAACCCAACACTCGCTACATAGATGGAAGATATTGTATATAAATAAAAAAAAATCAAAAAATCAAAGAAAAAAATCAGAAAAATGAGAAAAATTAATCCACTGCTGCAAAAAGGTGTGAATTCTGATAAAACTTTAGGACAAAAATATTACTCTCATATCAATTGCACTTGTGACTGTTGTGGGCAAAAATGAGTTGATTAATATTTTGTTGACTATGTATATGGAGAATGGTAAATATAATCGGAGAATTTACTTATTCGATAATTTAGAAAGAAAGAAAACAACTAGTGATTTGGAGTAGAAGTTTCACCTGATTAGTCACTAACTTTTTTATTCTCTTTTCTCTTGTCTTTTTGCTTTTGTGTGCATTAGTTTCACTACCTTTTTACTTTTGTAAAATGTTTGTGGGTATCATTGCTGTAAACCCTCACGAGACTACAACTCGTCCACTAGGGACACCTAGGGGTTCAAAGGCTTGTTGCATACGCTAAATGCAACCGTGATCCCTACGAAAGTGGCTTAGTTAAATTTTATTTTAAAGATGTTTATGTTATTTTATTCTGTGTTTTGCTCGAGGACTAGCAAAATGTTAGGTTTGGGGGTGTGATGAGTGGTAAATGTATCACTATTTCTCACTCATTTGACCTAATATCTTGAATAGATTCTTGATTTTTGTGAATATTTTGATGTGTTTTGTGTTATTTTGTAGATAAATAAAGTTTCAGGATATTCTGGAGGTGATTTTGGGCCAAAACAATGAAAAAGTACAAAAAGGGAAAAATGGTCATTTCGTGCGTCGTGACGCGCTGCCCGCACGCGACGCCTAACGTGCTCCGCACCATAATAATATGCGCCGGGGACACGTGTCAGAATCTGAGAAGTTTGACTTTGCTAACTTGTGCCGTGTCACTTGTCAACATCACAGCTGTTCTACTAACGTGCGCCGTGACACGTGTCATCATCCTATGGTGCCGACAATCGCCATCGCCACGTGTCACTCCACGTGTTAGCCACGTCATCATCCATATCAGCAGTAGACCGAGTCAACGTGCCACATCACCGCCACGTCATCATCAGCCAATCACAGCGTGCCACATGTCGCAATCATACGGTGCCGACAGTACTTTCGCCACGTGTCGCCACACCATTGACACGTTAGTGCAATCATTCAGCTCCAATCACAGCGTGCCATGTTTCACCTTATCACCTTATCCACTGCCAGGTGTCGAGCTCTTCGCATTCCACGCCGCTAATCACGCGCGTCGCGACGCGAGCTTCATGTCGCGACACGCGCACCTTGCCGAGGCCTATAAATTCAGCTCATTTTTATGATTTCAGATGTACATTCCTCTCTGAATTCTCTGATGTAAATATTGAGTTTTATATAGTTTCTTTTAATTTCAGTTTTTTAATTAATTTTAATTACATTCTGTAATAATAATTTACTTTCTTTACCTTTATCAGTTTTTACTATTCAACATGAGGAGGTAACTTCCCCCTGCTAGGGTGAAAAGTAAATCTTTTATTACTGCTATTTAGATTAATCTCCCTAAATTATAATATATTCACTACTTAAAATTTGGCTTAACAAGGATACCGCTATATTGGTCGGTTGGTGATCAATTATAAACTGGTTTTAATCTAACTAAGCGTGGATACCGCCTGGTTGGTCGGTTGGTAATTTCCGCCTATATGGCTGATTTATGGACTTAATTTGACTTAATCAGGTTACCGCCTATATGGCTGGTTTGTAATATCACACAAGTTAATATATTATATTAAGGGAGATATCTCAAATAGTAGTGATAAAAGTAGATCCTCTAGCCCTAGTATTTTCTTTTATTGTAATTTTCTTCATTTACATTTCAGCATTTTATTTTATGTCTTTTACTTTTAAGTTTGTACTAGCCCTAGTTATGCGTCGTAACTAAGTTAGTTATCTAGGGTTGTGATGAATTCTAATATCACTGGTTTATAAGGGGTTATTTTAGAGTTTGGGTAATTTAAAGGTTTACTTATTAATTCTTAAGCTTAATGCATCTTGTTAAGTGCCCATTAATAAGATTGATCTGGTAAATCTAAAATAAACTTAACAAAAGAATTTTAGGTTTCAGTCTTATACTTAGTAGCCCACGATCTTCCTTGAGGATATATAACCTTTTAATAGATTTCCTTACATGATAGACATATACCTGTCGGGCGGGGTAATGATAATTGGAACTTAATCTTAATGAATCCAGGTAATTTGGTTGACATAGACATATGGTTCAATTGGGTTATACTGGGTTTTGCATCTGACCATCGACATAGGCTTTTGCATAATTTCATGTTCCAAGTTAGTAAACCGATATATTACACAAATATAAAATAACCACTTCATTTTTATTAGATATTGGAAGAAATCACAACCCTGTATAGTTTTATAAAAATTTGAATTTTCCTCACCTATTTTCGCGTAATTTTATTTACTTGTTTTTTTTTAAATTTAGAATCATCACCATCAATCAATCAAATTGTTAGATACTAGTAATCATTTGACCTCATTAAATTAATAGATTAGGTATTAAGTCCTCGTGAGATCGATACTTTTTATACTACTTGAACGATACGTGCGCTTGCGTTATACGCGTATGATTACGCACCGATCAGGGTTCTAGCAAAGCACTGTGCCTACCCAATTCTCCAGAAATATTCTACGAAGAATATATAATATGTATTAGGCATAATATACTATGTATTGCGTAATACGATCCAGTATCAGATGTCACATGTTATACCTAGGGCTGGAATTGTGTCTGCCCCATACGAAGCATAAATCGGATCACTAGCAACTAATCTTTGTAATGAGATAATCATGACCTAGTCATACTATCCCGATAGTTGCAGCATTTAAAAGTAATAGTTCTGTATCCTGTGTGATCATCATCTCCATATGACTGAAGTGCTACTTCCATCTTGACATCACACCCAATACACTACGATTCTCAGTAAACCTAGAAGAGGCGTACACAGAACCTGTTAACGCTCCGGACGACCAAAACCAAAGTATACTAATTGTCGCAAGTATTAGCGATGCAAGTCTCAGGTCAAGACCACATACACCTACCCTAATTCACATTCCCATAGACACATAGTCATACTACCAATGGGACTCCCAGGGGTCTATCCAGAGCGAAGCTGTTCCCGGTCCAACAGCTAACAGAACCTCCTATCTCACTTGCATAAGCATCAAATACTTAAATATATGAGAACTATGTCGTTAAGCTTCCATAACGCGCACAAGTGTAATACTAGTCTATTCCGCATTATCAATGTCCAGTCTCGATAATACTACGACTAGGAATATTTAGTGATTAAATCTTTCGTGGATTAATATTGTCTCATATCTTATTAATCTGGTACTAATCATATGAACTTTTATCATTTATATATCCAAGTAATCCAATTACAAAATGATAAAAGAGAAATTTCCTTTGTCACATAGTTAATTTGTATAAAAACACCATGTCTTTTACAAATAGTGATGCTACGGGTCATAATTGTCCAACACTTACTATAAATAACCAATAAATCTTAACAACATTAATTAATGAGTTTACTTTTGAAGGTACGCTTTTTTAAAATACCTCATTCCCACAAGGTTAGTTGTCCGTTTTGAGAGGGTTTAATACCTCCCATCCCTGCATGATTTTATCCTTACAATGAGCCTTACCCACACGAATGGTTTTCGGTGTGCATGACTCTTATCGATGTGATCTAGAGATCTACTATAACATATTGAGTGTATTAGTTGCAACTAAAACCATGAATTAAGTCTATATAGGATTCTTAAGTGTTCCTTTGGTACCATCAAAACCATTTAATAGTATCAAGTGTGAACTTGAAACTATTATATCAATTGTTCAAGTCACACTAAAGGCAAAAATGTCACTCAATATGCCATAGTAGATCTTCATATTGATGAGAGTGAGACATGATGTAGACACTTGCATTTTTGCATGAAAGCCCAATGATGAGCCTCGTATAGAGGCACTACTCGATAAGTTGCGGAAGTTGATGGGAAACGGACATCGGAAGGGGAAATTCAAGATAAGTACGTCATCAGATTTGATTTACATGTTCACTGTCGCGTTCGGAAACACGTTCTAATGGCGAATAGATTGCGGGCGTTCATGTAGCGTCCGAATAAACGTTCGAACGACCATCGGTATTTCTGTTTTACTGTTAGACACACGCCCAAGCCCATTTAGCTCACCAAGCCCAATCCAAAAGTAATTAAAACAGTTAAAATACATGTCACAAATTAAATCAAATCCAATTTAAATCAAAATAAAATCCTTCCTAATCAAATCAAATCCCCCTTTCTAAATTAAATAAAACAAATCAATTTAAAACCAATCTAAATAAATCACCTACCAATTTAAAGATATTCCCCTACTAAAAATACACAAGATCACTTCCTTAAATAATTAAATTAAATACACCCCATATTTACTTGATTTTATTCTCTTTTTTAAGCCATACACACACAAGGAAACCCTAGGCTCACCATTATAAAAAGAGACTCACAAAAAACCTTCAAGAAAGAAAACATAAGAAAATAATAGAAAACCCTAAGCTCTCTCTTCTCTTATACATTCATCCATCTCTCTAGAGCACATTCACGCCCAAACACCAAGAAAAAAACACTCTCAACCACCAAAAACTACAACACCAAAATACTCATCCATCACCGAAAATCACACCCAAAACAGTCCCCTACATTATCGAAAACAGTCCAAGATCATCAAAACCAGCCTTAAAAATAACAGCGGCAAAGGAACATCTAAAAACAGCGAGGAAAGACCAAGAAAGCAGCAATGAAAGCAGCGGAACGGTGAAGGAAAATAGTAGACCAGAAAACCAGAAAAGTTGAGGAGCAGTAACCCTTCCGGCGACAACGTGACGTACTTTCGAGGAGCAACTTAAAAGGTAAGACCTGAGGGCACCCTTCATTACTTTTTATTTTGTAGTTTGGATGCGGCACGCTCGGTTGGACATGAAATATATCCAACCGGGTGTGTGAGGTTCTATATCAAAGATGACCAAATTCTTGGTCACATCTTTCTTTAACATTCCTTTATCTATTTATCGCACATTTATTTCATATTATTAGCTCTTTATCATTCCGCATGTTTCTTTCTTTGTTTATGTGTTGTTATATGCATTATCATACTTCATGTCCATTTTTATGATTGCATTGTGTTAACGCTTGAATGTTGCCTCTCGTGGTATATCAGATGGAAACTTAGACATAAACTCCGTAGCCGAATCCGAATGGACGGTAGTGCGGTCTGTACTTGGGATACAACTCCACGTACCACTTGGGGAAACATTCCCGCATGTGTTTACTGCATTATGGATGCCACTTTCGCCATCCCGTTCGAACGCGTTCCCGAACGCTACTCGAACGCACATATTATGTCTCGCCCCCGTTCGAACGTGTTTCCGAATGCTACACGAACACGGGCATTCTGGACAGATTCCTTTATCTTGTCTTAGGCATTTTCATGTTCATTGCTCCGCTATCTACTTTATATGTGTCTTTTTTTCTTTATTGTTAATCTAATGCGCATGGACTAACTAGGGTGGATTAAAGGTCATCTATTCGAGGACAATGCCTAAAGGCTAACTTTACCACGATGTTTTGCCGCGCCAGACGAGGTACACTCGATTGAATGTGAAATATATTCAATCGGGCACACAAGGTCCCATATTATTGCTTTATTTATCTTCTATGTGCATGGGCCAATTATGTTGGTTTAAAGGTCCTCTATTTGAGGGAGAAAAAGTCTAAAAGACTACCTTTACAACGGTATTTTGATGCGCCTTTTATTATTCCGCTATTCATTTTTCGCATATTATCTCTTTGTCTATTCATGCATTGCGATCTAGTGCGCATGAGCTAACTATGGTGGATTAAAGGTCCTCCGTTCGAGAGAAATGCTTAAAGGCTACCTTTACCACGATGTTTTACCGCGCCGGATGAGGTACACTCGATTGAATGTGAAATATGTTCAATCAGGAATACGAGGTCCTACATTATGTATTTGTTTATCCATTCATGTGTTTGTGTCATTTCAGATGCCATTTTGGTAATCTCATTCGAACGTGTTTCCAAACGCTACACTAACGTATGCATTCTGCCTCATTCAGTGCGAATGCGTTTACGAACGCTACTCGAACGCGCATCTATTTTGTTTTATCATGCATCAGGTCTTACCCCATTCGAACGCGTTTCCGAACACTATACGAACGCGGACATTCTGTTTCATTTATGTTCGAACGGATTTCAGAACGCTACTCGAACGCGCACATATTCTGTTTTATCATGCATCAGGTCTTGTCCCGTTCAAACGCGTTTCTGAACGCTATACAAACGCGTGCATCCTGTTTACCATTCGAACGCGTTTACGAACGCTACACGAACGCACATACAATGCACATATTTCTTATCGTCACATTTCATGCATATTTGCTTCCTTGATCATTTCTTTTGCACTACATGATTAATCATATCATTTCATTATTTACGCTTAGACAATTATCATCTATTTATATTTCCGCATTTATCTATTTAATGTGTTCATGAGATTGTGTGCTTGCCTTTATTTCACTTACTTTTATGCATGCAAACTTAGATATAGGTGGTATGCCAATTTAGATATAGGTTATTCTTGTGTATGTATGTTGCGTAGACTTGGTTATATTATTGCACAAATCCGTTCATTACAAGTGGCATAAGTAAGAGACCATTCTGAGTGCGGCCTTAAATCATTTCCCAGTTCACACTGGGTGGCGACTCCATTTTATTTCTCCGATTTAGTCCCCCGCGGGCTACTCCGTACTCCCGACCGGGCCGCATGCCCGGGACAGCGTCGCCGATTTCTGTGTCCTACACATGCCTAATAATCACTCCACTTGGACAAAATTGTGCGAGGATGAGAGGTCATGAACCCTCCCAAAGCAGACAAATGTCCTAGTGGGAAAAGAAGTCGCAGAAAAGCGCACCTTTAACTACAAATGACCAACCAAAACTAAGTAACATTTGTTTTCTATATTAATTAATAGCACTTCTCAAACTTAATTGAAAAATAATAAAAACCGACAAAAGAAAAGGAATAAACGAATCTGTAAGTTCAAATTCGCATTCGATTTATTTAATAAACAAATCGAATCGAATTGATTCATTTACTGAACGAATCAATATTTACAAATTCACATGCTCTTTAATGCGAATCAAATTGATTGAATAAAAAAATCATGATCCAGATTACCACCCCTTCAAATGAATAAGCTCAAATATATATTTGATTCATTTACTAATTAAACGAATCGAATTGATTCATTTATTAAACAAATCAAAACTTCCAAGTCCATATAAATAAATTATGACCCAAATTATCAACTGTAGGACCTAGGCGCGTACATATTTCGACCCTCGTCTAGCTTCATGGGATTTGGGAGGACTCATAACGATTTGGGGGCCAATATATCACATTCTTAAAGTTCTAGAGCAAAAAAAAAAGCATATAAATTTGGGGGCAATATTTTATATTTTTAAGTTATTGGAGCAAAAGAAAAAAATAAATCTAACAAACCCTAAAGAATTTGGAAAAGTGAACCTGCTTTTTTCAATCCCACGTGTGAATACTTGAACAAATTGCAACAAGCCTTGAATTTATATGGCTTATTTTCAATTCTCTCTTGTTTGAATGTCAAACCTTAGCTTACTGGCTAATTATATTTTACCATATTTTTGTACATTTATTATTTTCCAATTTTTCCTGAGAAAAGAAGAATGGTCGTTGGTCCAATTCCAATATAAGTCCAAATTAATATTTTTGTCCTGAATTGTAAAACAGAAAGCAACGCTATTAAAGTAGTAAACAACAAGACTTTTAAAGAATTAATATTTTTTTTTAAATCCTTGGAAATCCCACCGTCAAACAGTCCCTTCCGAACTTAAGCGGAGCAGGTAAAATCACCGGCCGTTTCAGGCTCTTACAAGAAACACACTCTCTGAATTCGAACACAAGACCTCAATGTGAAATCCTGAGTTCTACACCATCAAACCACGTACCAAGAAGAATTATTAATTGGAAAAGAAAATTGAGGGCCGGCTTTTGGTTGAATATTCATTCCATAGACTGACAACCACTTTTATTGATCATAAAATGAGCTCAATGAACAGAACATAAAAGAACTCTGTTGATAGGTAAGGTTCATCATCAAATTTTCATATTTATTTTATATATTATACACACATTTATTATTGTATCCAAAGACATATTAGAATTGTTTTTCAAGTATATTAATAAAATTTATCACTCAAATTCGAATTTTAATTGTCTATTCTCTTGTTCTTAATTGACTTGATTAATGAAACGTGTTTGATTTTGATGTCTCATTCTTTTATTCGGAATGTGATGTTTTTATGCTTATTCAATGTGTTGTCTATATACATTATCATTTTGTTGCTGGCGAATGTATGCTCAATTGATATCTATTTAACTTTCTTCATATCTCGTTATTATTATTTTATAAATAATTAACCATGAACTTATCCTTATAGGTTCACTTTTAGGTTAAATTATTAGATTCAACATTAACAAGTGCCGCACAAAAATAAATAAATAAATACCTCACAAAAGTCAAAGAGTCCTATGTTAGACTTGATATATTTCCTAATTATTAATGCTACGTTTGGTTGGGGAGAATAGAATGTGAGCCGATGGAATGAATTTAGGAGATGCTCATTCCTTTATTTGGTTAAATTATAAAGAGGTCCATGTACGTGAGCTTCGACTCATTATTTTCCCCATGTTACAATAAGCAATTCTCTTCTATTAGTAGTATTTCTATTACCACCTTGGGGGAATAGTATAATTATTGAAAATTACCAAATAACTATTGACTTATTTTAGTCGTTGGATCAATTAATTATAATAACATATTGTTTGTCCTAACTCACGATTTGCACATAATGATCGTATTCCATGGTGCCTCTATGTATAACTCTATTCCTTTTAAGCACAAGATTATTTTTATGAAAGATTATTTGAATCAGCTGTGAATGAGGCTTTTGGGAAGATATTGAGGGCTTGATTTTTTCAGATTGTTCATCTTATTTTATCTAATATGTAAGACCTGGAATAACGGTATTTTGTAAGACGTGGCACAAGTATTGTATTTTTTTTTTTTTTAACATTAGTTACATGTGGGAGATTTTTAACTATCTATGTGAGCCAAAGTACCAATCCAACAATAAATAATATTGTGTAATGATAATGCATAATAATAATGTTCAAGACTTTTGAAAAATTAATTAGTTAATATTTATTGTAATATTAATTAGTTAATATATATATATAAATATCTTTTAAACGTTTCATAATCTTCGTACTAAAACCATTTTCTTTTTTCTCTCATGCTATTTTTTCTAATCTAAAAAAAACACATAATGATTATTAAGAAGATTAACATAAATTCGTTTGGATCCTAAAAAATTCTTTGATTTCTCCAATACCACAAGAAAACACATAATTCTTGTATGAATTGTCCCGTACGTATGTTTTCGTTGTGTCGAATCACTGTGTTGGTGCATTACTTTCTTACTTTCTTTTGTGCCGCTAACTTGTATATTACGATCTTTCATGTTAGTTTTCGTAACTTGCTGCAAATCCATTATATAGATATTTTATAATCGAATACATGTCCATATGTATTAGAAAGGTTGACTTATTAGATGAAAGTGTCGATGATTTGTTGGTGAAATTTCCAACGATTCCAAAATTATAATACCAAAAAAATTCGGCCCATGATGGTCCCCTGCCTATATCTAGGGGTGGCAAAACGAATCAACGAATCGAATTTGTATCGAATCCTAAACGAATCGAATCAAAATGTGATGGATTCGTATTCGATTCGTTTATTAAACGAATCATAATATCATGATTCGTATTCGATTCGTTTAATAAACGAATCGAATGTGAATATTCGTTTATTCGTTTAGTCAATAATATTATTTAATAAAATAATTTACCACACTTGATTTACATTAATTCTTCGTAAATATATACATATGAAATATGTAATTAATATATTTACTAAAAATATCTCACCAAATATCGAAAATATTAATTTGTCTATGATAATTAGTTATAATTTCTCGAATCTTAATTGAAAATTAATATAAATTAGTAAATAAAAATAATAAAACGAATCATAAACGAATAAATGAATCAATGAACTTAAATTAGTATTCGATTCGTTTATTAAACGAATCGAATCGAATTGACCCTTTTATTAAACGAATTCATTTTTCCAAACCCGTATTCGCTTTAAAGCGATTCGAATCGAACGAATAAACGAATCCGGACCCAAATTGTCACCCCTACCTATATCCCTCATGCATATGGGACAGAAGTGAATTGATCAGCTTCGCTGTCATTGCCTTATTTAATGGGGGTAAAAAAATTCAATTTCACTTGCTAGTATTAATATTTAAAGGGGCCACTCCTCACTTGCAAATGCACCAAATCCTGTCTTCATCTCTATCCTCCTCCATTCAAAAAAATAAAACAAAATTTATATCCTTTTCAATGGATTCCATGAACCCTTCATCATCATCATCAGAAATCGCCCATGACTTATCTCCATTGATAAAGATTTACAAAGATGGCAAAATACAGAGACTTGCTGGTAATGACATCATTCCCCCATCTCTTGATCCCAAAACAAACGTTGATTCCAAAGACGTTGTATATTCTCCTGAAAACAATCTCTCCGCTCGGCTCTACCTTCCGAAAAACGCACACCAAAACCAAAACCAAAAGCGTCCTCTTCTTGTTTACATTCACGGCGGAGGCTTCTGCATCGAATCCGCATTTTCTCCTCTTTACAATTCTTACCTCAACGCCGTGGTCTCCGAAGCTAACATCATCGCTGTCTCGGTTGATTATCGGAGAGCCCCAGAGCATCCTCTTCCTATCGCTTACGATGATTCATGGGCTGCAATCAAATGGGTTGCTTCCCATGCAAACGGATCAGGCCCTGATGATTGGCTTAACCGTTATGCTGATTTTCAGCGAGTGTTTATCTCCGGTGACAGTGCTGGTGCCAATATAGCTCATCACATGGGCATGAGACTCGGTCAAGAAATTCTCGACGGCGTTAATGTTACTGGGATTGTTTTAATTCATCCATTTTTCTGGGGTACTGAACCTGTCGGTAACGAGACTAGTGATGTCAAAGAAAGGGCGTTTAACGATGGGATTTGGCGATTGGCTTGTCCGAGCTCAAGTGGGTGCGATGATCCGTGGATCAATCCGACGGTGGGTCCGGGCCTGGCGAGCCTGGTGTGCGCCAGGGTGCTGGTCTTTGTTGCGGAGAAGGATATGCTGTGTGCTAGAGGATGGTTTTACCATGACAAGTTGAAGGAAAGTAGATGGAGAGGCCACGTGGAGATTGTAGAATCTAAGGGAGAGGGACACGTGTTCCATTTGTTTAATCCTACTATTGAAAATTCTCTGTCTATGCTCAAGAAAACTGCTGCTTTCTTCAATCAGAATAAAGCTTGAGTTTATTTTTATGTGTGGGTTGTTTTCAGTTCTTGAATTGCTTGAATCTGAAAGCTTTAATGCATTGCGGATGATTTATGATTATAAGGTGTCATTACTTTTGTAATCTAATTACATGCAACTACATATGTTTTTATAAATTTTATTTATTTATAAAGTAGGATTGATTGGCAGCGAAGTGTCAACAAAATCGTGATTCAATATGAGATGAAGGGTATGGTATAACGAGCCTAAAACTGGAGATCAGTAGAAACGGGTTTGGATTTGTCAAATTTGATTTCCTCACGATTATGAATTTGTCATCTTCATCTCATATTAATTTTGAATCAGGATGATATTTTTATCTCAAAAATTCCGATTTCGAATCTTGAACTTAATATTTTTTATACAAAATTTAATATTAGAAATGAAAAATCATCCAAAATTCGATTGAATTTTTTATTTAAAACAAACAAATATCTTGAATCGCGTATTAGTAATATATAATCCCGAATCTCAATTCAAATTCGAGATCTACCCGAGCCATCTATATATCCGAAACAAAATTTCGACATATGATGTACGAATTACCAATCGCAACTACTAGAGAAGCGGAAGTCCAGCTCCAGCATGAGCATAAACATACCTAAACATGTTCATTATCTCAACCCAATCACTTCCTTCACTCATCCTCTCTCTTACACCACCACCACCACCACGTCAGCTTCTTCCCCACGTCACCTCACTAACAACATCCAAGCCCACCACTACTTACACCTCCCTCTTTCTTCAGCCGCTCCTCAGAGTATTTTTGTCGAACACTTGGTGAGATATAAAATTCTTCCCCAGAAGATAAATGTGACTTCTTCAAAAATAGTGATAATGAAAATGGCCCCCGGGGGTGTGGTTTGGTGGTGAAGGGTCCAGAATCTTACCTTGAGGTTTTGGGTTCGAATCCAGGAGGTGCAACTTCTTGTAAGAGCTTGGGGCAGCGGAGGGTTTTACCTGCGCCGCGGTCCAGAATGGGTGGTTTGGTGGCGGGGTTTCCAACAATTTCAAAAAAAAAAAAAAAAAATGATAATGAAAATGGGTTAGTTTGTATTGATTAGCAATGGCAATTTTCCCTGTCTCGTGATTTGAGATATATTTTTAAATCTCTAATTAAAAAGAGAACACGACAAGAAAGTATCAAAATTTTTAGTTGGATAAGATAAGATTTTTAACAGAAAAGGATGAGATAAAAAGCAAAACGATATTTAAGTGGGCTGGGTCAAGATTTTTACGTGACAGGACGAGATCAAATTTTATTTTTTTTTTGAAAAATTACGAGAAGGGACCGAAAGATTTTTATCCCAAACATATATATGAGAGGGATCGGGATTTGGATATTATTAGAGACCTCGATCACAAGCCCTAACTTTGGCCAAATCCCCCCTACTTCACCCTTGCTTGCTTGTGTCCTTGGTACCTTTTCAAGAACGTTTTGATCAGAAAAGATACATTCTTGAGGACCGAGATTGAATTTTGATACGCTCTTGACGAGTTCTTGAACAATAAAAAAAAAACAAGTAGAAATAGATGGATTGCACCCCTTATTCAATGAATTGCGAAAAGGATTTACCTTCATAGATTTGCGAATTCCACTATCAAGGACTAACTTTCTTGGATCCTACAACCCTAAAGAGCTAATGTCAAAAATTACAAAAGTACCGAACCGGACGGATCCGGTTTGGTTTCAGTTTTTTATTTAATTTTAAATTTTAATAATAAATTTAAAAAAAAAATGAGATTAAAAAATTTATTTAAAATTATTAATTTAAATTTAGATTACATTAAATTAAAAAAAAAATAAAAAAATTTGAACTTAAATTTTTAAAAACTTAAATTGTATACGTATCCTCTAGGGGTGAGAGGAATCAAAACTCACGTAGTTTCATTAAATTTTTAAGAAAGTTCCTCATTACAATTATTTACTCATCAATCATCATCATTATTTGTGTTTGTTGATCCTTCAGCTCTCGTTCAGCTTGCACTTGTAGATGCATTGTCGAACAAGTCTTCAAAGTCATCGGGGGCATCTTCATGTTGCCTCGGATCAGGTCGTGTCCAATCATCCACACATGTTGTTGCTTCTAAAGTGCTTGGATGTAATGAAGACCATATCGCTTCCAAAATATTACCTCATAAGCTGAAGACTTGTTCAACCGCAACAGTGGAAACAGATGTTGATAGCACCTCTTTAGTAATAATTGATAAAAGAGGATAGACATTTTGATGTCGGTTCAACCAGTCAAGTACTTGAAAATTTTTACACACTAAACTTTCAGGAGGAAACTCGAAATTGGTAGAGAAATAATTATCTAATTTCTGATTGTTAGTGATGTTATCCCTATATTTTTTATTTCGTTGTAGTAACCAACGATCACATACGCTAAGTCTTGAATGTATTACAGGTTCGCTACTAGATTGTCCTAATGATTGTCAATTTTTATTTTATCTATTATTTTTATAATATAAATTTCTTCAGCTATTCCTAAATATATTTAGTAAGCTAGTAAACCATTATTCAAACCTTTTAATTTAAATTTAGGATGAAAAACTGTCACAATAAGATAAATCAATTGAATATCTTTAAAATAAGTCAATCATTTTCTATTCATAACAGCAATAGCTTCAATTAAGACTATATCATTAACATTAGAACTTTCATCATACTCATATAGAGTACTAACAATATTCAAACATTCAACAAGAAATAAATTTATTGTAAGATAACAAACTCTGCTAAAAACATTTGTAGCATCATTAAATTTTTTAAAAATTCTAAATTTTTTCACAAATATCCTATTGACTAGGCAAAAGTGTTATATGTTGAACATGTTGGGAAAAAAAACTATATAATACATCTTTATATTGAAAAGCTTGAGTTAAAAGAAAATAAGTTGAATTCCAACGAGTTGGAATATCTCGTGAAAATTTTATCGATTTAACATAATTTATTTTACGAAACTTGGCTCATTCTCTCATAACTTGATAATACGAACAATACAATTAAGTGCAATCTTAATAGGATCAATGTGATGTTCTAAAAAAGTCAGACAATTTTGAACACATAAATTAAGGACATGGCATATGCAACGAACATGAAAAAATCGACCACAAAATTTGGTTGACATATTTATTTTAAATCTCTAATTGATGCAGTATTTGCATATGCATTGTCAAAATCAATTGCTAAAATTTTACCTAATAAATCATATTCATCAAAAATTACTTTAATCATTATATAAATATTTTTGTGCAATATGTTTCTCATCAAAAACTCTAAATGCAATAAGTCATTTTTGCATGTTCCATGATGCATCAATCCAATGACAAGTCACACTCATGTATGAGTGTGTTTGCCAATGGTCACTCCAAATATCAGAACATATAGAAAAACGACATTTAATTTACCATCTTTATATAATTTAAAATTTTGATATTTTGTTGTATTTCTAGTTATTTTATAGGCAGCATGATTTAAAGCATTTCGAACATAATTAGTAAAAATAATTTTTTTCACCAAAACTTAAAGAAATATGTGTCATTCAAGTAAATTTAGCAAATTCTTCTCTATTTTTAGCATCATAATATTTTTAGCATCATAATAAACTTAAAGAACTCGTACCTCGACTAGATGAAGCGTACCTAGCCATTTGAGTTTGCGTTGTATCAAGTCTAATTTCAGCGGCATGATGTCTATCCAAGTGCTTGTTCATATTGTCATAGCCGCCAGTAAATTTGTAAGATACACCACAGCAATTGCATATTACTCTTGGACCTTCATTTTCAGTCTCGACTAAATGAAAATGAATTTTGAAACTGTCGGAAGATCGATACTTAACTTCTCTTCTCCGTGTACCGATACTTTGGCTGCTCTCTTGAGTTGGCACATTGGACATGGTGTTCTCAGATTAGCTTGCCATTTTTTTTATTAATATTGAAGAATTTCAAATTTAAATCAATATGAAGGTGAGAGAATTGAGAATGAGAGAATTAAAGAAATTGAAAGAATTGAGAATTGGTGTGTTGAAAAAATGAAGAATGACCTATATTTATACACTTTTTGGATTATTTTTGTGATACTTGAATTGCCCCTAAAACTAGCCGTTTTATTAATGTTATTAAGGGTAATTTAGTAATAAGATTTTAAAAAATATATATTTTTAGTTTTAGGGTAGGGAGTCTCTGCCTTCACTGTGTAGCCCAACGACTACTAGCCGTTGGGCACTACGGTTCCGGTTGGAACCGAATGATTCCAACGGTTCTTATTCGAATCGTTGGAACCGTCCGGTTCGGTTAGGGTCGAACCCTAACCGAAATAAACAAAATCGGTTCCGATTCCGGTTCCGAAATCGGAACTAATTGGAACAGGAACCGACCGATTCCAATCGTTTCGGTTTCAGTTCCAAATCGAAACCGTGGTCGAGTCTACCAACACGCCAACCATTTCTTAATAGGAATAGGATTGAGTTTTTGACTCATAATCCTATTATGCCTTCTCATGGTTCCTTAAGTTTTAAGAAACTAGGTTTCCTTGTTGACCAAGCAGGTACCCTTGCTCAACATGGATTTCTTATTGCTATAGGGCTGCCCATGAGGGGCTGTTGTGGGCCATTTTCTCATACTCATGAGGGTCGTTTGGGGCCGAAAGAGGTGCGTAGCTGTAGGCCTTTGTGGTGGTGAGCTGGTGGCTATGTCTACTGCTTGGAGTGGGTATTACAATTATATTTGGTTACTGTGTTCTTACAACGGACTTTGAACAAACAGTAAACAGAGCACGGTTGCAACAATAATTAGAGGAAATAATACAACAAGAGAAATAAAGCAAAAAAGTCTCGGGACAACTGCAGTGAGCGAAGCAGGCTGGCAGCAATAGACAGACAGACGAACTAGCGATAGGAAATGGGATTCCGAGGCTTGTTGATGCGGCAACAATCTCCTTAAAATAAATTTGTCCCCTACCGAACGGTGCAGTAGAACGCGAGACGTTTGTTTCACAGGATGCAACAGAAATAAACGACAATGGGCACCACCAAAATCGCCTTCAAACGAATCAAGATGTGTTCGAACTCTTTTAACAAAAAAAGCAAAGGAATTTTTTTTCTTCTGTTTCTTTCTTCTAGCAAAAACCGAAAACAATGCACATATTAAAACAAAATAAACATGCCAATTAAGATCACATTAGTGAGAGGCCTCTCATTTCAGGTGTTAAAATTTAAGTGTTATGGAACTTCAAAAGGCTTGGAAAAATTAAAGAGACTTGCAAAAATTGGCTTTGGTCCGGCATTCGTGTACGCAGGACGTGCGAGTGCACACGAGTCAGGCCTGTTCGGATTTTGATTTGCACCCCCCTGCGCGCGCACGTAGAGAGAGCCTCTATCCTTATAACTCTTACCCATCTACATATGAGCAATCATATATAAGCATATTTTCCCTTTATTAGCTTTCCTATATGGGACTAGCTAATATCTCTTTATTTTCCAACACCAATAGGTGAACTTTGAGCAACAATTTCTCATTCACCCAAGCACCATTTTAAGCATATGAATATACCATTCTGAACTACTCACGGAGGAGTATCTGAATCACTCAAAAACAACCACTAACACGAAGTGGATCATGCTTAAAATTGTGCCACAAAATGCTTACTAAGAGTATTTTCCAACAATCCCCCACATGAATGAAATTGGCGAAAAACGTCAAATAAAATTACTTTATAGAAACATTTTATTTTGACCTTGAAGAGTTCAACGGTTCAACACCTGCATAGGATAGGTAGGCCTCAGCCTTTGAATCTTCCCTTGTGAAAATATATATTCTTTACTAGCTGACAGTGGACACGATGTCATTGAACTGTACTGCCGTTCATGTAAATGAAAACATATATCACACATATATTTTACCTAACACATATGAGTTCTCATTATTATGTTCATTTTGGCCATGAACATCTACCTGGTTCTGTAAGAGTTTCTAAGAATTGAGCCCCGTATAATTCCTTTTGAAGCAGCCACACTTCTCTCTCACATATGTGATTTCTTATTTAAGAGTAGCTCGTATTACTCTGCTCGGATTCCCGACACATAAGAATCATTAAAAGCCTTTGCTTAACCTCTTTCCATACGAGCATCATTGTTTCATTTCACCATAGGAATGGACTAGAGGGTAACCCCCACAGTGAACCAATTTGTCTTTTACGAGTAGGTTGTCCCATTGAACCTAGATCTTGGGATCTCGAGTCAACAAGGTTGGGTTTTCCTTCGTAATAAACATTTATCTAATGGGTTTTAGTCCCATTCTCCTCGATGATTTCACAACCAACTCTTTGTTTATCCCTTTGGTTAGCGGATCTGCAATGTTATCCTTTGACTTTACATAGTCAATCGAAATAACTCCAGTAGAGAGTAATTGTCTAATGGTATTGTGTCTACGATGAATATGTCTAGACTTACCATTATACATATTGTTATGTGCCCTTCCAATTGCAGATTGACTATCGCAATGAATGCAAATCGCTGGCACTGGCTTAGGCCAACTTGGAATATCCTCTAGAAAATTTCGCAGCCATTCTGCTTCTTCAGCACATTTATCTAATGCAATGAATTCTGATTCCATTGTAGATCTGGCTATCACAGTTTGTTTGGAGGATTTCCATGATATAGTTGCACCTGCTAGTGTAAACACATAGCCACTGGTAGACTTTGAGTCTTTCATATCAGATATCCAGTTTGCATCACTGTATCTTTCGATTATGGCTGGATATCTATGATAGTGCAACCCATAATTACGAGTAAAATGTAGGTACCTGAGTATTCTCACTATTGCTTTCCAGTGATCAACCTGTAGGCACTGCATTTTTACATATAAGTCTATATGATGAGTCTCATTTAAAGGCAGTACCTTTTATGTCACGGAAGTCGCGGGAAACAGACGTCGGAAGGGGAAAGTCGGAATAAGTATGTCATCAGATTCATTTCACAAGTTCACTATTTTCGTTTGTGCTGCGTTCGTGACCACGTTCGAACGTCAAGCAGATTGCGGGCGTTCGTGTAGCGTTCGAATGGGCGTTCGAACGGTGACGGTATTTCAGGTTTTGCTGCTAGCCTCACACCCAAGCCCAATTAGCCCACCAAAGCCCATAAAACACATCCCAATTAATTAAATGCATATTTAACACATGGTGAAATTAAATAAAATCTAAAAATCACATACCAAATTAAAAATATCAAATAAAATCATGCCTAATTAAAATCAATCAAGATTATTATATACCAAACTAAACAAATTGTATGCCTAATCAAAACAAATTAAATATATTAACTTCCTAATTAACCAAATTTTGTCCCCCATTCAATCTTTTGCTTTCATTGTAAGACACTAATTGGTCTCCTTCCTATACAAGCACATGGAAACCTTATCCCTTTGCCTATAAAAGAAACCCAATTCCAACCATTTCCCCTCCTAGCTCATTCACACATAATTCACACAAGAAATCTCCCTTCTCCTCCTCACTCTCACATATACACAATAGAATAAAAACCCTAGCATTCACGCCAACCATACATAATTCACACAAGAAATCTCTCTTCCCCTCATCCCTCTACATCACCGAAACTGATCACCCTAAACAACCCTTACATTAACCGAAAATCACACCCCCATACAGTAGCCTAAACACCTTAAAACAGCCCCCAAATCACCTAAAACAGTAACTAAAAACTACACTTAAAGCCTAAAAAAAACATCCAAAACAAGTAGCCTAAAAACACCAAAAATAGTGACCGAAATACAGCAGCAAAACAGCAGCGAAATGGAGGGAAAACAGCAGCCCGAACAGCGAAGCAGCGAAGGGAAACGTTGAACCAGTAAACCGAATGAGTTACGGAGCATCCACCCTTCCGACGACCGTGTACGTTACTTCCGAAAGTCGACATAAAAGGTTAGACCTGAGGGCACATTTCTCATTGGTTTATATTCATCTTTTAATTGTTTATTGAATTTTATTCGCATGAGAGTCGTTGCATAATGTGTGTTGTGGCCCTTGAATGAATGAAAATGTGTCGCCTCTTGTGGTATATAGGATGGAAACCCGGACATAAATTTCATAGCCGATTCCGAATGGACGGTAGTATGATCTATACTCGGGATACAACTCCACGTACCACTTGAGTATATGACACATATTTTATTTCACGTTATCTTGATTTGTTTATTATCGTTATTTATTTTCTGCATGTTATTTTTTGAGTAATGATGAGGTCAAACGCATGGGCTTAGTAAGTGCGATTAAAGGTCCTATATTTTGAAGGGTTAAAATCCTTTACCACGATACTTCGCCGCGCCAGACGATGTACATTCGGTTGAATGTGAGATGTGTTCAATCAGGTATACGAAGTCCGATATTGTTGTTTTTTTCATTTCTTATATGCATTGTGTTATTAGCGCATGGGCTTAGTAAGTGCGATTAAAGGTCATCTATTTCGAGGGGTTAAAATCCTTTACCACGATGCTTCGCCGCGCCGGACGATGTATATTCGGTTGAATGTGAGATGTGTTCAATCGGGTATACGAAGTCCGATATTGTTGTCTTTATTTCTTATATGCATTGTGTTATCAGTGCATGGGCTTAGTAAGTGCGATTAAAGGTCCTCTATTTCGAGTGGTTAAAATCCTTTACCATGATGCTTCGCCGCGCCGGACGATGTATATTCGGTTGAATGTGAGATGTGTTCAATCGGGTATACGAAGTCCGATATTTTTGTCTTTATTTCTTATATGCATTGCGTTATTAGCGCATGGGCTTAGTAAGTGTGATTAAATGTCCTATATTTCGAAGGGTTAAAATCCTTTACCATGATGCTTTGCCGCGCCGGACGAGGTACACATGATTGGATGAGAATGAGTTCAATCGGACACGTGAGGTCATACATTATGGATTTGTTTGTCTATGTATGTGTTGCATGCATCAGGTCTGGTTCCGTTCGAACGCGTTATCGAAAGCTATACGAACGTGAACCTTCTGTTTACCGTTCGAACGCGTTTTCAGACGCTACTCGAACGCGTACGCATTTTCGTAGTTTTATCATGCATCAGGTCTGGTTCCGTTCAAATGCGTTCTCGAACGCTATACGAACGTGAACCTTCTATTTACCGTTCGAACGCATTTTCGGACGCTACTTGAACGCGCACGCATTTTCTTAGTTTTATCATGCATCAGGTCTGGTTCCGTTCGAACGCATTCTCGAATGCTATACGAACGCGAACCTTCTGTTTACCGTTCGAACGCGTTTATGAATGCTACACGAACGCACACACACTGAACTGAGTTATTTTCATCATATTCTATGCGTAATTGCCACTATCAGTTATCCCTTTGTATTACGAATCCGATTGCCTCTTTTCATTACGCATGATTGTGCAATTGCCATTTATTTGTATTCCCCACTTGTATGAGTACAATGTGCTTTTTAAGTTGTATGCTTGCCGTATGTTAATTTACCTTATGCATGCAAATTCGGACATAGATTATATACAAATAGGTTGTATGCAAATTTGGACATAGATTACATGCAAATAAGTTGTATGCAAACATGAAAAATATGTTATATGAACTTAGATATGAGCTTTGTATTTATGCATGCAAACTTAGGAGTAAATTATTCTTGGAAATAAATGTTGCTTAGGCTTGGTTGAATTATCGCACAAATCATTTTATTACAAGTGGCATAAGTAAGGGACCATTCTGAACCCAACGGTTTGAGGTCTTCCCTTGCGAGGGGTGAGTGCGGCCTTAAATCTTTGTCCTGGTTCACACCGGGTGGCGACTCCATCATTCTCCAGTTTAGTCCCCCGCGGGCTATTCCGTACTCCCAACCAGGCCGCGAGCCCGGAACAGCATGCGTCGCCCAGTTTCTGTGTTCCCACACAACCCCTGGATTACTCATATATCTGCTGAGCTTGTTTACTGTACATGCTATATCAGGCCTTGTACAACTTGATAAATACATCAGACTCCCAATCACTCTAGAGTATTCTACTTGAGATATACCCTCTCCCTTATTCTTTGATAGATGTAGACTCACATCTAAAGGAGTTCTAGCCACAACAGAATCAT